>CM050423.1:28247237-28474737 GCA_027564155.1 Gymnocypris eckloni scoliostomus
ACGTTTGATCCTTCGCTAAACGCTGGTGTTGCAATCTATTCAGAAACATGTTATTATTTTATCTGTTCTATTATTTTGATCTGTCTCTGAATATATCTGAAAACTGTGATGTTACTGTTAACTCAAACTACATTGATTAAAAATGGCCATTGCAATAAAGCTGAAATATTAGATGAAAAACATCAACTTTAAAAATGAGAAATGTTGCATTGGCAACTAAGAGAAAATATGTATAAATACTGAAACTAAATAGAAATATTAACAAAAAAGGTTAATCATTTCTGTACTTTTTTCATATGAAGAAGAGAGTAATAATTGTTTATCTAAAAGCAGTTAAAAAACATTAAAATTAATACCAGTTTTTGCTTATTGAAATAAAGCTAAAAAAAAACGTTTATAAAAAAAAAGGTAAACAATTACTAAAGCTTAAAAATTAATCTTAAAATTACAAAATATTGACTTATATTTGTATTTAATTACTAGAAATGTGATGAAATTTGAAACAGTACAACACCACTGAAAAGAAGAGTTTGAACAGAACTTTTCAATGAGAGACTCCACACTTACTGAGATTCCTGCTTAGTAAAGAACCTTCGACCTCTCTGACACACGAGCGTAATACGTGACTGCATTGATTTTCACGGTACCTGTATCAGCATGACCCTGACAGACGAGCGTGCTTCCTCTAATATCTGTCTCTGGGGCCGGTAAATCAGACAGAGCACAAGCTGGAAAAGTTCCTTCAGAGAACACAGAACAGTCGGACTACTGGCGTTTACGAGAGAGAGAGAGAAACAGAAGTCATTTTGACCATAAACCAGAAACATCCAAACCAGAAAAATGCAATTCTACAGCCGTCGCTCTGGAAAGAGCAGCACGAACGCTACATTTCCAGAAGCCTTGAGGCCGATGTAAAACATGTTCTTCAGTTCAACAGCGAAGAAACTCTCCTCAAACGAACAAGGGCCATAATTCTGCTGGAAAACATTCAGTGCTGGAATAAAAATAGAACTTAAAACATAAATGCTGGGATGCACGCCATCAAACCTCATAAGGCCAAGAGTGGCACAGTGATGAAAGTGTGTGTGATCGAGCGGTTTAGATTTATTAGCACTGTTTGTTAAGTCCAAATATCACTATGTTCATATTCATACACCCTGAAGTATGAAAGTTTGCAATGTAACTTATCTTGCACAGTTTGTACTATGGATATGAAAACACCTACAAAACACCCATGCTATACATACGTCATATACAAACACTACCATTTCAAATATTTTCATGTTTTTATTCAAAGAGTAGTCTCTTTTGGGCTCCATTTATTTGATAAAAAAGTCAGTATTATTTGTGTAATATTATTACAATTTCAAATAACTGTTTTCTAATTGAACGTAATTTATTCCTGTGATGAGCAGCTGAATTTTCAGCATCATTTCTCCAGTCTTCAGTGTCACATGATCTTCAGAAATCATTATAATATACTGATTTACTGCTCAAGAAACATTTCTGATTATTATTATTATCAATGTTGAAAACAGTTGTGCTGCTTCATATTTTTGTACAAACCGTGACATATTTTATTGTCCAGGATACTAAAGTTGAAAAGAGCAGCATTTGTTTGAAATAGTACCTTTTGTAACATTATAATTACCTTTACTTTAACTTTTGATCAATTTAACATGTCCTTGCTGAATAGAAGTATCAACTTCTTAAAAAAAAACAATTTGACCACTAGTGTATAAAAATATACTTGCACACACTTTGACATCACTCCAATTATTGCTTTATATAAAACACTCATCTCCATGGAAACCAAGCCACCGCTATTCTGAAACATGATCTTCCCTTTCGGCTTCTTCCTGATGGGGTTGCCTGGGATCCTCAATCTAAATCAGTGAGACAAAACCTGACCCAGATATCGGTTTGACACACACTTCATTTATTAACTGCATCAATATGACCTCTCGATTGAAATTAACTACTCATTTTCTCACAGTGACCTCGCTTTATAAAACCCTTTCGGAAGCTGTTCATTGCTTTTCCACATGCGCCATGTTGCACCTGACATGAAAACATCTACAGTATTAATGAAAGAAAACAGCAAGGACAGATTAGCTTTATTAAATAGCAAGCAATAAATTCAAACACAATAGAGAAATGCTGTTATTAATCAGCCCAGCCAGCTGTGACCTACATGTTGTGCTCTCAAAACAAAAATAATACAGCATTTCAAGTCTCATTCTCACCGATTAAACTAAACAAAAGCTCAAATAAGTGTCCTCAGATGGTTTTCCTGTGCTGTGTGGAGCTTTACAGCAGCGAGATCGTCAAAAGACAAACTCAATCAGGTCTAAAGTAGAACTACATGAGAACAAGATGCACTTAAAATGTGCTGCGAGCTATTTTAGACTCCAACTTCCATCATTCTGCTGGAGCTTTAACCACATGACCAAACCCTGCCCTCACAAAATACAAAATATAAAAGAAATGAATACAATAAAGAAAATTACTAAATTAAATATGCAATAAATTAAAAATCATTTGTTGATGTCCAATTAAACAAAGGCCATTGTGGTAAAAATATCTCAACCATTAATACGGTTCATACTACAACATGATTTGGGACAGTGTTTTATAGCTCTATGATTTAGGCTGGAATTACACACTCCTACTACTGTCACAAAATGAGCTATTTTCCTGTTCAGATGTTTGGTAAAACATACAAATAAATCACCTTTAATGTGAAAATTATAGACCTCAAATGTTACCACTCTCATTGAATGTTTTTGAAAAAATACATTAAAATAAAATATATACAATAGAATAAAACTAATACAATTCTGACTAATAATCACTACTAAAGAGAGTTCTACAATTCTGTTTTAGAAAAATATGCTGCCTACTGAAAGGAAAGAAAATCTGTGTATAATATATGACCAGATGACAGATAAGGGCAGACCAAAGGACAACTATAGAGAGAGAGAGAGAGTGTGTGTGTGTGTGTGTGTGTGTGTGTGTGTGTGTGTGGGGGGTCTAAGAGAGAGAGAGAGATGGGTAAATAATGTGGGTGAATGCACAACGACACACAACACGCTCATAATGAAGACACACTCAAGCATAACCGCTATTAACTGCACTTCTGCCCACCTGCTGTTTTGCAAAACCTCCATCAACACACACACACACACACACACACACACACACATGCACGCACACACAGACACACACACACGCACAGACACACACGCACGCACGCACGCACGCACGCACGCACACACAGAGACACAGAGACACAGAGACACAGAGACACAGACACAAACACACACACAGACAGACACACAGACACACAGACACAGACACACACACACACACACACTCTGTAGCAGATTACAAACAAGTGATAATTGCAGCAATAGACTTGCACATGTTTTGAAGATAATATGAGCACACCTCTCTGTAACAAGACAAGATTTGAAAAGGCACAGGATGATTGTTTAATTTGATTATAGGTTTGAGCAACGATGATAATAGAGATTCCACTGTGAACATGTATTTTTGTGGGAATCGTGGGAACATTATGTGATCAAATCAAGCAGATCTTAATTCTGTAAGTAATTTTATGCATGAAAAAGCATCTGTTTTAAAGCACTGTATCTTTGCTACAACACCACTATGGTCAATATTGTTCCTGTGGCTCAGTGGTAGAGCATTGTGTTAGCAGCGCAAAGGTTGTGGGTTCGATTCCCAGGGAACACATATACTGAAAAGAAATGTATAACCTGAATGCACTGTAAGTCACTTTGGATAAAAGCGTCTGCTAAATGCATAAATGTAAATAAAGGAAGAGTGTAATTCGGGCAATGAAACGCTACGGAGCGTTGAATAACAGACAGTCCTGCCAGCAGGGGGTGCCACTGAGCTCAAGTCCAGAACGTTGAGCTTTGATGCTTATTGAAATCAACACAATAAAACATCACACTTGCAAATTTCCATTCTCACTACATCTGGACGGCAACTGTTTGCAGTGAGAAGTGACCGGCTCTGTTACTGTGTTTCTAAACATCAATCTGGACACAGGCAGAGAAACTGTGAGCGTTACTACGCAGCTGAAAGGGGCTATTGTTTGTGTGTGTGTGTGTGTGTGTGTGTGAGGCAGATCAGGACGCCGCTGGGGAAATGTGTGCGCGTTGAGGAATCAGAGGGATGAGTTATTCGATATCATGGGAAACAACTTCATGATACTTGATATTTTCGGGTCATGGACGGATGACGTGTTCATGCTTTTATAGCATCACAGATTATCATTAACAAAAAGTACCCAACTACAATAGTATTTTGGATATAGAAGTATCATCCTATTTAGGCAAGTACCATGGTAGTACCCTGATATTATTTGGAGAACTTAATCCCATGAATGGTATATGAATATGGTAATCATTCAGTAACATGGCATTACCATATTCAAAGGTCTGCTCCAAGGTAACAGCACAGTATTGTTTGTAACAGCAATGCAAATCAGGCTGGCTACTAAACTTCATGTCCCATGATAATTATATGATTCTTCCAAGATTACATGGTACTGCCATGCTACGTCCAAAATACCACAGTAGTACCATTAAAAACACGGCTTTACCATGGTCAAAGAACAAAGTAGTATAGCAATACCACGGTATTCATTCTAATTAAAACAAAACAAATGAATACTTTCTTTTCAGCAAGGATGCATTTCAAGCAGAGCTGGGAAGTAACTAGTTATATAATGTTACATTCAATTAAACTGAATTACAACTAAACTAAATGTAATTTAATTACTAAAAATAGAATTGTTATCAGTTACAATTACTGAGAAAAAACGTGTAACTAAATGACAGTAATTTATGAAAATGTTAACGATTAGGGGGTTACATCTGAATATTTCTTCACACACCCACATACAGATTTAATTAATTTCTTTCAGAGATTGCAGTGACTAAAATATGAGACGCCAATGTTTCAGGAGTTTAGTATAGAGAACAGGACATTATTATTTGATAACCGTTTCATTTCCTATTTGGGGTTATGTATATGCTTTATTTTTAAGATTAACAGTGTTTTTCCCAAGCTACTGTCAGATGGCAGTGTTTCCCGTCATAACTACGCAAAGATTGGATTTCAAAAACTGTATCATAGCTAATAAACTATTTCTTGTTATGGTTTTAAATCTGTATTTACCTCAGAATGATTTATTTTGTGTGTGGTGATTCTGTGCTTTAAAATGAAATGATTATAATCTTAATTTAAGAGATGGAGGATTTTGAAAGTCTGACAGTAATTAGTGTTAAGGTTAACCCTGCCGAGTTTACATGTTTGGAAATGATTAACAGTTGAAAACATTAGAAATGTAGAAAAGTAATCAAAATGTAATCAGTTACACTACTAATGTAACTCATGTCATTTTGATTTATTCATTCAAACTAATGTACATTTCTATTTAATAGTTACACAACTTGTTACATTTTAGATAGGGTAACGTAATCTGTTACCTATTTTCCAAAGTAACCTTCTCAACACTGGTCACAAGTGACAATAAAGACATTTATAAATATACAAACGATTTTGATTTAAAATAAATGCTGTTCTTTGAACTTTAAATTCATCCAAAAATCCTGAAAAATAAAATATATCATGGTTTCTATAAAAATAGAAAGCAGCACCACTGTTTTCAAACTGTAATATGATTAATTGCAATTATATATATATATTTTACATTTATGCATTTAGCAGACGCTTTTATCCAAAGTGACTTACAGTACATTCAGGTTATACATTTTTTGTCAGTATGTGTTCCCTGGGAATTGAACCCACAACCTTTGCGATGCTAACGCAATGCTCTACCACTGAGCCACAGGAACACTGTATTGTTCACAATGTTTCTATTTTTACTGTACTTTTTTATTCAATTAATGCAGCCTAAAGTGAAGTAAGTACCATGGTATGACTATATAACTACCATCTCTTAGAAAAACTGTATCAGATAGCAATACATGGTCCAGAAATGAACACCAGCAGTGTTTCTACAACAGCCAAATGAGATTGTAAAAGCAAAAGTCGGTGGAAAACATCCCAAACACTTGGATTGGATGTTTTGAGGAGGTTCAGATCACCTCTCTGAACACACATGAAACAAACGAGTGAAGTACAGACATTAAAAACAACATGCTCTGTTATGTCAGGCTTCACTTCATTTAATCTCATCTTTTTTCTATTTTAACTCGACCCATCTGGGTTAGAGCGAGCTAAAACCACAGCGCAGATCAAAAGTCAGATTTTTAAAACATGACTATTGAAATGAATGGGGAATATAATGACGGACGCGACCAAATAGGGACAAATACAACTACAAGCCCTATTAAAATAAGCTTTAACAATTCTCCATTCACTTTGTTCTACGCAAGCAACAAATGCATACAGGTTTGGAATTACATAAATGATGACAGGATGTTTATTTTGGGGTGAAATATTCATGCATATTCCAAACAAACACTAAACTTGGCCGCCGACTTCAATGGTTCGAACAAAACGTTGAACTGGCATTACTACACCAAACATTCAAACCACGCACTTTATTTTATTTCCAAAATGTCTGACTCAAGGCAAAGCCAGAGAGATATTCATCTGTATAATAGTCGGGCAAAGAACTGGCGCTCTATTAAGTTAAACTCCGAGCAGGAAATTCCTCCTGCTGTGTCTCTCTCTCTCTCTCTCTCCGTCTCTCCTCCTCCACCTCCGAATGAGAAACACGGCTCTATTTTTGGGATCTGGATAAATATCGGGGAATATGGAGGGAATGTGGTCTGGTCGTTTTTCCTCTGCATTCTTTTCATCGTCACTAAGGACACGAGAAACCAAACACGCTGTTCTTAAAACACTAATGTAGACACGCTCTCTTGCTTTCTTTTCTAGGTTGTTGAGGTTAGTTAGGAAACAGCAGCTCATGGTGTGGAGTTACACAGGCTGTTTAACATTGTCACTTACTATAAATCAACCACATTAACTAACACACAACCACATACAAATATACTGATCTGTCATTCTGTTCCAAAATGTATCAGACTACATTTCAACACAACAACTTGTTTGGTTAAAGTTTTTTCTGGATTCTATTTTATTCCGGACTTCATTTTAATGGTTAATTGAATTTGAACTTAATCATTTATTATATATATATATATATATATATATATATATATAAATAAATAAATACACACATAAACATATCATAGGGAAATGTTATGACATTTTTATTTTATTATTATTATTATTTTATGTATTTTTACAAATTCAGTGTTGTCGTGCGATTCATTTTTTCTGGATTCATGATTTAATACAAATTTATTACCAATAAATGTTGTAATCAATTGAAGGCATAAAACATTAACAATTGAATTAATTAAAAAAATGTAATCAAATGAAAATTAAACAATTCCAGTATTTTTTGGCAAACAATGTGCTGCTCTTTGTTTGGCAAACTTTTACTGTTCAAATTAAAACATGGAATAAAAATGGTGAATTCCTTCAAAATAGTTTAAAATAAAATGTTATGATGATTATTATTATTATTACTTTGAGAAGTACATTCTACTGTACAATAGCAAAATATGTATGTCACAATTTCTTCAAGTTAAACCAAACTTTTATTTTGACAGGTTGTCGTGAAGACCTTTGAGTTTCTGAGTGTTGTAGACCAAACCCATTCATTCACGTATGGAGACATGCAGAACAAGCAGACTTCAGATTTAAAGAGCAGTCTTTATGCAGTTTAATATTCACATAGGGCCTACACGGTATACGGCCCTATTTTTGATTTAATCATCCAAAACTCAAAATTTAGCTTAATATGTTCCTGTGTGGTAGAGCATTGCGTCAGCAGCGCAAAAGGTTGTGGCTTTGATTCCCAGGGAACACACATACTAATGAAAATGTATAACCTGAATGCAATTGTAAGCCACTTTGGATAAAAGCGTCTGCTAAATGCATAAATATAAATATATCATGCTTGGAAACAGCACTGACTGAGACTTTACAGGTGTATTAAACACAAGAACCCCAGCGCAGACTGAGCCGAGTTCATTCATGAGTCAGTTTACAGGGAAAGAGATGATGAATGATAGAAAAGAACACAAACAAGAAGGGAATAGAGCAGGAAAGAGTGTTTCTTCCATTCAAACCCACTGAAATCTTCTCGTGAGAGTTTAAAGATGATCAGGTGCATTAACACAGCAAAGCTTCAGTTCTTGCTTACTGCACTTTGGCCAAAACAATATATATCTTAAAAGTCCATTTTTGATTATGATGCATAAATAACGTATTTTAGTGTCTTTTTTGTTGTTGTTGTTGTATTTATAGCTGTTTTGTGCCTGATAAAAATAAATAAATACTAACTTAATACTAATGTAAATTACATATAATTAAATAACTTATAAGTATATATAAAAAATACAATAATGTATTTGTATCAACAAATATATTGTAGAATACTAAATTAATACCAA
Source organism: Gymnocypris eckloni scoliostomus (assembly GCA_027564155.1). NCBI lineage: Eukaryota > Metazoa > Chordata > Actinopteri > Cypriniformes > Cyprinidae > Gymnocypris > Gymnocypris eckloni. The sequence continues at coordinate 28,255,769 of CM050423.1, forward strand.
TTTAAAAGAAATCAAATAAATAGTATATATCAATATAATTAAAATATTTATAAAATAATATATTGTAAACACAAATTACTCATTCAAATAAAATATACATAAATCATATGATTTAAAAAATATAAATATAAATGAGAAAATAAAACAATTACTTCAAAGATTGAAAAAGTATGGAAAGGTGATTTGTTGCAAAAGAGCGATTAAAGCAGATCTGTGTCTCTCCTTTGTTTCGTTTGTCTGAGGTATAAAGATCATACTCTGAACAAACGGCTCACGGTCATCTGAGTAACGGCACATCCCGTGATTCCCATCCACACCTAACACGACCGGCTCCCGTTTATATGAAGATGTCTGCGGTCAGACTGACCAACCACAAAACTGTTGGGCTTTATTCACTAACAAAAGCATTCTGATGATAAAGTGAAAGGACTATATGTGCTTCAGGCGAAGTTTCAAAGCAACAATGTCATCACCAGTACAAATGTGACAGCGAGAAAATGACTCCATATTGCATGAACAATGTTAAATTCATATACTCTTACTGAACTGCATCAATAAATCTGTCTGTGACCACAGCACAGGACAAAGCAAACCTTATAAAGACTTCTTGTAAAGAATGCGTTTGTGATTGACTGGAATGAGAAAGCAGAGAGAAAGAAAAGATCAAACGCTTATAAATAAGGTGCACCGTGAAACACTGACAACTACACACACCACAAGCATGCATTCAAACTCAACATGAAACACATTCACAGAGCCATTTACCTTAGAAGAGGGTGTTTCATACCAGCTGAGTGGATTCTGGGAATTCTGGGAAGGTCAAGTTCATCCTCCAGAGCATCTCCAGATATCCCAACGGTCACTTTTCAACAACTATTTGATATTATCTCTTAACCATAAAATAACCAGCAAAAACTTTCTAAATGACCTTTTTAAGATTTTAGAAATCACATTACTAATAATAAACCATTACTAAAGACCCATTCACAACGAAAAGACAATATAGTTAAAACATTCTCGTACAAGATAGCTCACACTACAACGATAACGATGCAGAGGGACGATATCATTGGAAACATTTTCAGAACACATGATTCGGATTGGCTGTTGCATGAAAAAAAAAACAGCGGATCAGAATCCAAGTTTAAAGGGGTCATCAGATGCCCATCTACCACAAGTTGATATGATTCTTTAAGGGTCTTAATGAAAAGTCCAGAACACACTTTGGTTCAAATTTATCGAATGGTAGTGTAAAACAACAGTCTTTTTACCCTGTCAAAACCAGCTCTGTTCACAGCAAGCCATGTCAATCAACAATCGTGTGTACGTGTGACGAGACACAGCCAAGAATCTGAGATAAGCTTGATTTGAGAAAGGGCTAATCATTTAGCGGGATTTAAAAAATAACTCCCGCTGTAGTATTGTTGCCACTGCCGTTGCCATCCCGTAGAGATGCTGTTTGTTTCCAAATATGGTAAGGGGTGTGTGCTTGGGGTATTCAGCCAATCACAATGCACTGGATAGCTGGCCAATCAGAACACACCGCGCTTTTCAGAACGATGAGCTTAGTAAAAAGTCGGGCAGTGAACACACACACACACCGTGAACACACACCCGGAGCAGTGGGCACTATGCTGCGGCACCCGGGGAGCAGCTGGAGGTTCGGGGTCTTGCTCAAGGACACCTCAGTCGTTGTATTGAAGGTGGACAGAGCGCTGTACATTCAATCCCCCCCCATCTACAATAACCTTTCGATTACGAGTCCGACTCTCTAACCATTAGGCCATGACATCCCCTACGGTATGTGGAAAAGAATGTGTTTTTTTAACCTTAAACCACGTATAGCAAGAAGAGAGTTAAAAAGGAAATGAAAGATAATGAGAAGTAATGCATTAAATATGATGAGCAGAGAATAAATGAGAGCCTTTCAGCAGGCATTCTGCATGAAATAGAAATATTATTTTATAAAAAATGTACAAATATATTATAAAATACTATTTTTACAGTAAATTAAACTATATATAATTAATAGAGAAAGTATATCTTTTGAAGCCATACACGAGGAGCAGAACGTTTCTCAACAGCCTCTGATCATTATTTACATTTATGCATTTATCAGACGCTTTTATCCAAAGTGACTTACAGTACACTCAGATATACATTTTTATAAGTATGTGTGTTCCCTGGGAATCGAACCCACAACCTTTTGCGCTGCTGACGTAATTTTCTACCACAGGAATATTATATGCGATCGATGCATGAAAGAGTAGCAGGAGCATTCGTAATAACATCTTTTGGGAACCAAATAAGAAAGCAAGTCACATGCATCTGAAATGACACATGGGTTTTCATTTTTTCACACCACAACATCATTTTCATTTTTGAGTGGAATATCCCTTTAATTATAAGTCAAAATTGTGCACCCAATGAAATGCCAAATATGAACAAAGGAGCGACAGGAAGTCAGAGTCAGAGATTACAGTTCATTGGCTTCTGCTCATGGTTCATGAATGGCCAATGCAGTGCTGGTTGCCACGGAAACATCCTAATGGAATGTGTTCATTCTGCTGTTGGCTGTTAGTGCAGCAGAAAGATATCTGTGTGGAAAAAATGCATCTGAAAATGCTCATGTCAGCATTTTTTGGACCTTTGTGCACAGGTTTTTCCATCACAAAACTCCAGCTGCTTAGAATTTACTTGAATACCTGTTGAGATTACTATTCAGTATCCATGCATACCACATGTGCAACCACACCTACACACACACGTATACACTACTGCTGACAGTAAAGAAAACGGCCATTTACAAAAATGTCATGCTCTTTTCAATGATCTAATAATATGCAACACATCTTTTTCCAGCATTGGTAATCAGACATGTTTCTTGAGCAGCAAATCAGTATATTATAATGATTTCTGAAGATCATGTGACACTGAAGACTGGAGAAATGATGCTGAAAATACAGCTACGCATCACAGGAATAAATTACATTGTAATAATATTTCACAATTTTACTTTTATGGAAACTCTATGGAAAACCGACGGTCCATCTAACCTGCAGTTAGCCAAAATCCCTTGAAGAAAAACAATAAAAACGAGTGTGGCATAATGCAGACATTTCTAATGCCATTACATGCTTTTTAGCTGAATTTATGAGCTGACATCTGAGCTAATGTGGGCCAGAGTTATGAAAAGCAATAATTCTTCTATGTCTTTATGAGACTTTCCACGGTTTAGGGGTGTCGTTTTTATAATGCATTGCAAAATCATTTATATTTATGCATTTGACACACATTTTCAAGTGACTTACACTGCATTCAAGATACACATTTTATATGAACCCATGGCTATGGCGTTATAAAACGGCAGCAATAAACTAAAAAATGAACGGTCACAAACATTTAGCATTAATAATGACAAAAAATAGGAATAATCTCTCAAGGATCATGTGACACTGAAGAGTGGAGTAATGGCTGCTGAAAATTCTGTTAAATTCTGTTTTCTTCAAATAAATGCAGTGTTGGTGAGCATTAGATACTTTATTAAATTGAATGTGTTTTTTTAGACCTAAAATTTTAGACCTAAAACTATTCCCTCCCACCATACTCTCCTTCTCAACTATGAAAACAGTCCTGCGAATGAGTAACTTTAGAGAATGGTCCTGCTCAAAGTAGCAGCAGGAATGAAGCACACCTGAGAGGAAGGGGAAGAGGAGGGAGGTATGTAAACACCCCCCGGCCGGTTCGGATGATAGCGTTCCATCCTAGAGCTCTATCTGCTTTAATATCTCAAACCTGTTCAAAGAGCTACACCAAACAGACACTTCAAAAACAAAAGGAATAGAGTGAGGAGGAACAGATAAGCCAGAGATTGAGAGAAGAAGATGGAGCTTAGTGTGAAAAAAACACATCAAAAGTGGCCCTAGCACCTATGAGGAGAAAGTCCAACACACAGAAGCCCCTAAAAACCACAATATCCTCTGAAGGAGGATCATTCACGCTGAGAGCGTCTGATGACAGATCTAAACCGCTGGGAGGAGGTCAACGGTGAGAGACGCTAGGGAGCTCAGAAAGAGTTCAGTAACGACTAATAACTCATCTGATTTACAGCACTAGATATTTGTCTTGTAAACACACAAACTCTTGTGAGCTGTCATTATATGCATACACTGACACGAAGCAATACAATTTCAAATGTTTTGTTGTACTGTGCAACGTCAACACAAAAAGAAGAAAAATGTGTATTGCCCTAATCCAATATTATTAAATATTAATATTAATTATTTAAATAAATCATCATCATAATCATTCAAAATAATATTTTACATTATAAACATTTAATTAAAAATACATTATTAATATATAACACGGTACTGCAGATTAAAACATTATTTACTATTCTATCATAAAACCTTTACTAAATCAATAAATAAATATGTCTGTAATGACACTATGGTACTGTACAGTGTATTATTAGCATTGTTATTATTATTATTATTATTATTATTATTATTAGTAGTAGTATAAAAACAATTGTTTAAATGATAAAAATGTAATCAATAAAGAAATGTTGCTATTGCAAAAATACTACAGTACTGAAAAATAAAGTGTATTCATTAGTATTAGTATTAAAAATAATATGATTTTTAAAGAAGATTTTGAAGAGTTCTAAACAACTCTTAATACATTTGATCAAATGGCTGGAGTTTATCTTGGATTTACACAATCTGCGTGAGTCAAACTTGAGTTTAAATGAGGGAGGGACAAATATGGACAAATCACATCCTCTACTGCAATCAACTGAGTTTCTGACTAGAAGTGTTCATTCTATGACGTCACCGTAGAGCGTTCCAAATCAGTCACTCTTGAGGCTCCATGTCACACGGGATGCTGCCTAAGAAGGAAGCAAGGAGACCGCAGGGTTTTGGAACAGAGCCGGAGCCACAATCCCAACATCCGGTTTATGAATCGAATTCAGAACGTAATAATAAAAGTATTTTTATTGCAGTGCCGTGATTAATGACATCATTTACGGTGTCACTGATATTAGGCCAAAGCAGGCTGTTGCCTTCCCAGAATCCATCTGGGGTCTGTTACTGAATAGCTTTTTCATGCATGAGAGAGGAGGATTGAGTTTACTTATTCTTTACTGATTAAACGGATGACAAGGATCGAGTGAGAGAGAGAAAACGAGAAGAGGTGGAGACGACATCAAAGAAACAACGCTTTACAGAAACACCTCAGGATGACAAATGTTTCAGTCATGAAGCTCTTCAGATCATATCATGTTTCTTTATTCAATTATTTACCGTTCTGTCATTATGTCAAACATTGGTAGGTTATGTGCATTCCCTCCCCGTGACGAATGCGGATTCCTGAGATCAAGCTTCGTCCCGTCTCAGTTTTAGAGTTCATTAAATTCCACCAGCGCTGTTTTCAAGACCCCACTCGGCCCAAAGCAAACCGCAAGAGCTTAAAACTAATGAACAAACTGACCTACAGTACCTTACATCAGTGAACATGAACCTGAACCTGCCTAACTAAACCTGAGACCAACACAATCCACCACAGACGACTGCTCACTCGCTGTCTATCGAAAATAAAACAATAACATCAGAAATACAATATGTACATAATATCAGTTAAAAAAGTACATATGTAATATATCAGAAAATATATAAAACTTATATTATGTCATATTCAAAATGGTTATATAAAAATGTGCATTATATAAAAAAATACATAATTATTTTATGTATTTTATATTTCAAAATGTATACTATGAAACAATAACAATGAATATAAAATATAAATGATTAATTTAAAAATGTACATTCATTATGTAATGTATATCACAGAAATTATATAAAATTATGCTATATTAATAATTTTTTTTTTCAAATGTGCATTATATATAAATAAATACATAAATAATGATTTATATACATACCGAATACACACACACACACACACACATATATATATATATATATACACACACATACACAATTTTACAAAGGTCTGTATAATATCGTTTTTCAGCCAAAGTGTGTTTAGTTTATTATTTAAGATGTTTCACAGATGTTAGCAGCATAAACCTATAGTAGTTTTTTTGTTTTTGTAATGAAAGCGAAAAGATATACATCTGTTAAATAGTCATTTATAAACTTTAACAATTTTATCATGGTCTAACTGATTCTTCCAAGCAGTTTCGACAAACCCTCATTTAAACGTGTATGCGATGCACACGCATACATGTAAACGCACACACACACACACGACAGATAAGACAAGTGACAGTTCCGTCAGCATATCATTACTGTAAACCCTGCACATGTTACAGCATCACACTCAGGCCAGGTCTGAACAGAGAAACTGAACTCTTCACGCGGGTCAGTGAGTGCTTTTGCTGCAGGGCTGAAAAAGCGAGGCCTTTGAGTTCAGCATAAACCCAATAAAGCACAGGACCCCTAAAAAAGCTGGAATACAATATCTTTAAGTAAATATATGGCTTCATTGAGCTGAGAGCTCTGCTCTTTAGCACACACAAAGGCGTCTGATGACATCATCCAGTGACTCTGACAGATAATGCATCTCGGCAGAAGAGTAACACACATCATGACATCACGTCTAGATTCATAACAATACTTAACATTAGACTTTAATCCTGTTCTTAAGAACAACAACCACAAACAGCAACTGAACGCTGGCAATAACACGATTTTACTTCAAGTCAAATGTCAAGTGTTACCAGAGGACCCGAGTGAGAGCAAGCAGAAGGCTGGAAAAAGGCACCAGTCAGACGGACGCACTAAAACAAATCTGTGTCTGACACGGTCTAATCTGATTGGCTGGCTCAACGAGTCGACAAGAGCACGTTATTAATCAGTCCGCCTGAAACACATGTTTCTGTAGAAGGCAAGCTCTTCTGAGGAAGAATTCATCACCGGATGTGCCAAGTTTGTCAGGTTGCCTGCATCACGTCTTTATAATAATCATTACATATTACTTTGGACAGCGGTTTGTTAAAACAATCTCTTTCTTGGCCAAAATAGGCTGCAAAGTGGAACCAACTTTGACAGCCAAAATTCATGCCTATTACAGACTAACTACGGTTTGGGGTCCATAAAAAGTTTGGGATTCATACGATTTTTGTCTGCATTTATTTGATAAGAAATAAATTAATATAGTAAAATATTATTACGATTTCAAATACCTGCTTTCTATATGAATATATTGTAAAATGTAATTTATTTATTTGATCAAAGCTGAAATTTTAGCATCATAACTCCAGTCTTCAGCGTCACATGATCTTCAGAAATTATTCTAATATACTGATTTACTGCTCAAGAGACTTTTCTGATTATTATCAATGTTGAAAACAGTTGTGCTGCCTCATATTTTTGTGGAAACCATGACATCTTTATTTTCTTTATTATTGAATTATTTTGATGAAGTTCAAAAGAACAGCATTGTTGTTTAAATAGAAACCGTTTGTAACATTATCAATGCCTTTACTGTCACTTTTCTTCATTTAATTCATCCTCGCTGAATGAAAGTATTAGGCCTAATATTTTCCTACTAATATAATATAAACATTTGAACAGTAGTGTAGGTTAGGAAGATCTGTAAATGAGATTGAAATAAATCTGCTGTCTTGCATATTAATAGTGATTATAAACACATTTAGTTCTCTTAACGAGCCGGATTAAAGCTAATCTTCAAGATTAGAGGAAAAAGTGCTACTGTAATGAAAACAACCCATAGTAAAACCACAGGAACACAAACCCACACAAACATGAAGATCTAAAACAAACACGAACAGGATAGAAAGAGACAGAACTATATTCAGTACATCAGTAATCAATACACAACACTGCAGATCTCAATCAGAAATACTGATGTCACATGGGCGTTTAAATGAGCGAGGAGAGTCTAGTTTTAGCAGTTTAATCAAATTAATCATGAAGCAGATGTTGAAAATCACGACTGATGAGAACTCGTTAGTCACACTGGAAATGAAAGATCTAGGGACACTGTATTCAGTCATCTCGTATTCAAAGCAGAATGATTGAGCAGAAAACATGTCCAAACCATGTTTTACACAGCTGTTGATTTGCACTGCTTCATAGGTGTGCAGCTAATCTCTAATCTACAAATATCTGTCACGCCAATAAAGCACATTAAAAAACTAAACTCAAGAGGAAGAGCAGCAGAAGAGAGACAGCGATCAAGCCCAGGAGAGGAGCCGTGCGCTCTCGCTCTCTCCTAATATGGCAGGCTTCTCTCTGACTGTGATCCATGCGGGCTCCGGCCCAGAGACGGCTGCTCCCTCCTGGAGTGTGATTAGATCAAAGTCCCTCCCCCTCCATCTCTCTCCCCTACAGACCCAGCTGACCAGCACCGACCCCCCCCTCGGCCGAACCGCTGGCCTGTAACGCAAGAGTCCCGAGTATTCTCCATTTAAAGCACAGAGAAAGAGAGGGGGTGTATGATCGTATCACCCCCACCCTTTTCCCAGAAGTTTTTGGCTCCGTCCCAAAGAGCTGGAATGAAATGCAGGAATCCAGGTACAAAATGAATGCAGGGATCGCGTGCGGTCAAAATCTCTCACTCACACTCTCTCTCTTTCACACACACACACACACACACACACACACACACACACACACACACACACACACACACACACACTCTGTGTGCAAATGCAAAGAAGCGGAGAGGAGTTGCTTTTTGTTGGTGGTGGAAACTATGGTTACCGTGGTAAGTTTGTAAGTAAGGGTAAAGTTTTTCCAGGCAAATATTATGGTAAGATATGTATTTAAGTTCTGATTTATATATAAAGCTCCTTTAAAAACAACCTTGGTTGAATAACGTACTGTACTGTATGTAAAGTTATATACAAATGCAGTTACAAAAGTTTAAAAGTGCAAGAGAAAATATGAGTTTAACAGATTTGAACATGTAATCATCATGTTATCTGTAGTGTGTTGTTGTAATACTAAAAAAACTAAAGTCAATACAAAATTATTATATATATATATATGTATTATTATAATTACTTTGTATGTTTTATGGTAGCGGTTTATATATAATAATATTATATATAGAAAATATACTCACTCTCCACTGTCATTCCCTTAAAAAAAACATTTGATAAGACAAAATGTAATTCAGGACATTTTATTTGGAAACCCTTTTTGTCTTCACATGAGCTCTATTTAAATGCATGTACTCAGATTTCTTGTGCACGTACAGTTTTGAGGAAGAATAACATTATCAAGTCAATCATCAGCGCTGAATCAAGCAAACAAACAGGGAATGATTTTTATCTCCTGTCATCCCCACACCCTCTTCTGCTGCATCTATCCGTCTCTCCCTTCCTGTGCCCTTCTGCTCTTTCGTTCTCACAGTCTGTTTGTTTTCATGTCGTAACTAAACATTATTCCCATGGTCATACCACTATATATAGATGGACATGAGTCCCTATGAAAACGCTCCGTTCCCCCAGAGTCCTCCACCGCGGCCTGTGATCAGTGTTGTGGGTAAAGCATTACAAGTAACACGGTTACGTGATAATATTACTTTTTCAAGTAACTAGTAAAGTAACGCATTACTTTTGAATTTACTAGAAAATATCTGAGTAACTTTTTTCCATTTATTGATCACACATGCGCTGTGTGAACATGATCTTACTGTAGATCTAATCTAGACTAAATATGAATGTGTATTAATTCATGCCATTCGCAAAAAACTGATTCAGTATGACGCAAACCTGCAATAATTAAATATGTTAAACAACACAAATATATCTAATCTCATTTTATTAACCGATGTGTTTGCTGCTGACCTTTGATGATCAGTTCAATCATATTAATAAACAAAAAATACTTTACATTAACAATTGTGCTTGATTGTTTTTTATTACTGAAGAGTGTTGAACTTCTCCTGTGTTCTTCTGTACAGACGTGATTTACTCTTCTTCAGTCTGAGGTTTATTCATTACACTTTTTGGTGTGAAAGGCTTTTACATTCGCTATAAATATAACTTCTTGTATTAAAAACAAACAATCAAGCCCTGCTCATATTTAAAAAGTAACGCGAAAGTAATGTAACACATTACTTTCCATAAAAAGTAACTAAGTAATGTTACATTACTTAGTTACTTTTTAGGGAGTAATGCAATATTGTAATGCATTACTTTTAAAAGTAACTTTCCCCAACACTGCCTGTGATCGATCGCTATGACAACAGACGGAGGAGGAGGAGACTGCAGGAGGACCGTATCTGTACATCATATCTCTCTCTCACACACACACACACACACACACACACACACAGCTGACGAGCGACAGAGATTTCCAGAATCCATAAACACAACACAAGATGTTAATACTGTGTCTTTCACAAGGACCAGACTGTTACAACGTATAAACGAGCTGCAACCAGGCACAAAAACAAAAACAAAGTCTACAAGTTGTTAATGTAGATGTTGGGGAGGAGATGGAGACAGAACGAGATAAATGTGGCAGCTTTTGATGACAACAACACTCAGCTAGAAATGTCTTTACTTCTAAAATAAATGGACAAATTCATTTAAAAAGTAAATACTAATTAATAATAATAAATATACAAATAATATATGATGAAGAAAACTATTTAATAAATTAAACTATTTATAAAATTATTAAATAATTAATAAAAAAATATTCAGCATTGACACATTAAATTGACCAAAAGTAAAGATATTTATACTTCAAATATTTTGTTTTACTTTCTATTAATCAAAGAATCTTGATAAAATATGAAGCATCACAACTGTTTTCAACTTTGATAATAATGATTCTGAGCAGCAAAACAGCATAGAATGATTTCTGAAGATCATGTGACACTGAAGACTGGAGTAATGATGATGAAAATTCAGCTGCGCATCACAGAAATAAATTACATTTTACAATACATTCACAGAGAAAACATTTATTTTAATTTGCCAAATTATTTCACAATTTTTACTGTATTTTTGATCAAATAAACGCAGCCTTGGTGAAACTTCTTTCAAAAACATTCTAAAAAAACTATTTAACAATAGTGAAGTTAACTATATTACTAATCGTTTACTAATCGTTTCCCTTATTTTCTTTAACTATGACAGCTCCCCAACTTCTCAGGCTAAGAAAAAAGCACAAGAAAACGAGAGAAAGACAGCTCAGGGTCACAGTTTTAGCCCAATGACCTCCCCTCAAGCTGCTGAATGGATCCAATTAACGACCCAGTTCATGTGGAAGGTCCAACCAGTGTGTGTGTGTGTGTGTGTGTGTGTGTGTGTCTGTGTGTGTGTGTGTGTGTGTGTGTGTGTGTCTGTGTGTGTGTGTGTGTGTGTGTGTGTGTGTGTGTGTGTGTCTGTGTGTGTGTGTGTGTGTCTGTGTGTGTGTGTGTGTGTGTGTCTGTGTGTGTGTGTGTGTGTCTGTGTCTGTGTGTGTGTGTGTGTCTGTGTGTGTGTGAGAGAGACATTCTGTTTCAGAAACGTTAAAGGCCATTAAAGCACGTGTGAACCTGCACATACCGTTAAACACTAATCCGTGTGTGTCTTGTCTTCTCCAGTGTGTTACTAGTTAACACATTTCAGTCCAGTGGGGCTTTGCAAGCACAACATAAAAACACAAACAAACAAAAAATCTAATCATACTGTATACATACACAAATATGTCAGTATTGACACCTAATTCTGCTCTATTTGGGGTACCAGGAGGTCAGAGGTCAAGGGGCACTAGTTCACTGATTGTGTTTGTCGCTTGTATCTCCTCACCTCTCAAACTGTGATAATCATAAAGGGGTGAGAGGTCAAAGGTCAAGGAGGGTCAGGGCCTGCTGACTGAGCAGTAATACAAACAGCGAGCTGAAATCCGGCCGACACACACACATATAAGCGCAGCCCGCTAGGATTCCTGAGTCAGGTGATCGTGGCGTAGCATCATGAAAGCAGTGATTTTAGGGCACTCGTGTCGTTCAAACGGTCACATTATGCCCTGCGACCGAGTTCATGTGAAAACATTTCATTCTATCGCCACTTCTGTGGTGCTCGAGTTTGGTTTGACCAATAAACAGAAAAGTGTCATCATTTCCTCATCTTTACATCTTTCCAGACCAGTACGACCTGCTTTCTTCTGTAGAAGACCAAATATATCTTATCCCCACGGAGACTTTTTACTTTTATATCAGCTTTAAAAAAGTGGATTTAAATCAATTTAAGATTAAGCATAAAGGGGAAAAATTCACTCTTTATAAAATATTAAATAATAATGATATATAACAATAATAATAATAAATATTACTACTATATGACAACAACATTATTATTTAAATATTGTATCATATAAAATTAATTCAATAAAAAATATATTACTAGAGTACTAATACAATTGTACTGTAAAAATACTATTGGACAATACAAATATATTATTATTCCTACTAATAATACAATTATTTTATTACTACTACTACTACTACTAATAATAATAATATCAACAACAATAATAATTGTATTATTATTATTTATTTTTAGAGAGCAGTACAATTACAATAATATTATTTTTAGCTTTCAGATTTTAAACAATAGCGCTTTTAATCTGGTGGAAAACTGCAGGACGTCCTTAAACCTTTTCTTTTGTTAAAAATGTATTTAGGAACGATTATTATTGTTACTACTACTACTACTATTATTAGCATTTCATCTTAGACATTAAATAAATATATTACTATAGTATTAATACTATTATACTCGTTTACACACACATACATATATATATATATATATACACACACATACACACTATTATTAAAGTATAGGCATGAAAGGTTTGACTACTTTAGTAATTTCCATGAGTCCAAATCTTAATATTTAAGCATATAATGATATTCTAGGGAATTGTGTGCTTCTAATTGTATAGCAACACTTTGGACAGAACCCTTTTCTATTCTAACATGACAGTGTCTCTGTGTATAAGACAAGAATCAAAGAGAAATGATGATTCAGTCAGTGTGGAAGAACTTGACTGGTCTAATCCCAGCTGAACACCTCTGGTGTGACTTTAAATGAGCCACAAACTCTTCACCAAACACCAGTGACATTAAGATTTGTACTCATGGAAATGACTAAAGTAGTCAAACCTTTCATTAGAAGGGGGTGACCCAATACTTTTGACAATATAGTGTGTATATATATATATATATATATATATATATATATATATAAAGTATTATTAATATTCATTTTAATTATTTTATTTTTCAGAACAACAGTCAAATACAATAATATTCTTGGCTGTCTACATTTTTTAGCTTTTAAACGTGAAAGCACAGAGCTTTTATTTTGGAAGAAAACCACAGGGTGACCTTAAAGCTTCTCTTTTGTCGACAACAAATGTATAAATGACTTTCATTACAAATTTGGGAAGATGTTTAACACAAGTTGCATGTTCAAATCCACGTTACAAGTGACCAAATCTCAGAGCCGATCCAGAGCTGCTCGGAGACACTAAAAACACCAGAAACAGCTGCTCAGGTTTTGGATTCAAAATGATGATTCTCACCAAACGGTGACAAGTTAACATTCCTGTAACTAGTATATCAGTCCCGTCAACAGACTTTCAAATCACAGAAAGCAAAAGTAACAGTCGACGTGTGAGAAAAAGACAGCGAGGAGAGAGTGGGAGGAAGATATTACTGCAGTATTGCACTTTCTCGTCGCTGAATGCAACTTTGTCTTTTATGGAATGAGAACCAGATGTAGGCCTGACGACACAACAGGCCCGAAGGATAAATAGATGGAGATAAACGGACGGGATAGTTCCTGCGATGAGGGGGAGGACGAGGCTGAGGCTGCTGGTGGCCGTTCCCATCTGAAGGCCTGCGCCAAACTCAACAACTTCCTATTCATACACCAGTTCCACAGAAAGAGGTTTCCAAGAACGTCAGAAAAGAGTCACGGTCCATATCGTGCATGGTGTCCTGCCAATCAAAAGCTATAAAACAAGGACTCAGCTGCAGAGAAATGACAATAAAAATGCCTCGTTTGAGTTGTGTTCAAGTGTCCCTGAAGTTTAATGGCTAATAATCTCATCTCCTGTTACAACTTGATGAGTGATGTCATCTAATATTCCATCAGCATGTTTCCAGAAAAACAGTCGAACAAGCATCTGAGCAAAAGGTTCAACTGTGACGTGATTCTAAATTTGGGCTCCATGTACCAGAGAATAGACTTGACGTTGAGCTTTCTTACACAGCCCAGCAGGAGACTTAAAAACTCACGAGCTTTAAATAAGTCAAGAGTGATCCTTTAAGACGTGTAAAGGGAGAGAAAACTCTGTTATTGCAGCTGTGTCCGTTCTGAAGAAGAAAAGAATCTAGAAAACTTTGGAGAACAGGTCAAGGTCAATTTCCAGCCCAAAATTCGAAATAAAAATACGAGCATCACGAGCAGGGTTATTAAAGTTAACTCAAATTAAAAATGACATTAAAATAAAAAAAATGTCTTTACTTAAAACTAAATAGATGTAAATCGCAGTAAAATTCAAAATAAAAAACCTTTAAAAAAGTTACAAATTAGTTTAACTTGATGTACTTAAAACAAAATCTTAAATAAAAAAATTAAACTACACAGACAAATATATATAAAATATTGTAAAAAAGAACAAGATATACTAAAACTTTACAATTGAAATGAAAAAGGTAAATATAAAGATAAAAACTCATTCAAAATATTAATAAACACTATAGTATCTCAATGATACTAAAATAACATTGATTATGACATTATTATGACATCATTTTATGAAAATTAACTACTCCCAATTCTCAAGCAAAAAAAGAGACTCAATATCACGATTGTAAACAATAAAAATTAAAAACAATGAAATATTACTTAAATTACAAAGTATTAAAACATTATTATAATAAATAGAATAACGGTTTTAGTATTTTTTCACTGAAATGCAATAAAAATAGCATATTACAAAGATCTAGTGGAAAATGTGTGCTCAAATTGTGCTCAGATTTCAAAATGAACTTGAAAAACACTTAACATCTTTAAAAGCTGCTGCTTTCTGCATTCCCATAAATATTTATATATAGGAGCAACCATTGAGCTATAAAATCCTCCTGCGGGATGAACCCTGAGTAAGTCTGAAGTTATTTGATGCACGCACACGCACACGCGCACGCATGCACACAAACACACACACTCGCACACACACACGCACACGCACACACACACACACACACACACACACACACACACACACACGCACCCTGCGATCCCAAACTCAGGCTTCTATTACCTGCTCATACGGGCACAGACTCCTCATTCATAGGAGGTCAATCTCAACATAATGGCATGATTTAGCCGGTGTCCTCCAGCAGTCATCTCTGCCGTGCTTTTTTCTCTTTGTACGAAACATTTGCAAGTGGCTTCCGACCGCCTGTCTTCCTCGGTTTCCTCTCCTGCGTTCCGAAGGCTCTGGAATCAGCGGTCATTACCATTATCACAATCATCATTAGGAGGGAGATTAGGGCTATTATGATTGATGAAGGCTGATCCGTGGGTCGTGCAGAAGACGTGGGACCCGAGAGTCCAGCCAGAGGACATACGGCTCACCTCTCTCGACATGCACACTCACAAAGGTTTAAACACGATCTAAGAATTTGCAATGCATATAAACTCCACGGGAAACTTTTAAGCATTCTTTACACTGACAGGTTTATCATTTCACCCGATAAAGTCATTTTCCACCCTAAAATTCAAAATAAGAAATAGGAAAGTTAAGATTTTGTGCTTTATTAAATTATTTTTATGACAATGAATAATATTTTCCAGCCATCTGCCATGCAAAATGCTAATAAACACAACATTACTATTAAAAAAAGAAATATTACATAAATTAAGTATTCCTATGTGATGATAGCATTTTCATAAATGTGTAATTTCAATTAAAATAATATTAGTAATATATATATATATTTTTTATAAAACAGTTTTTAATACAATAAAAATACTGCATTACAGTAATGAGAATCAAATGTAGGGCTGTGCAATTAATCGACTTCGGTTCTCATGCGCATCTCGTCAGTAAAGCCGGTTTCTTGATTAACAGTAAATCTCCATCATCTGTTTTCAGACGGAGCGGTAGTTAATACACAGAGCCGTAGTTCACTGATAAACTAGGACATATCAAACTACGGCTCTGTGCATTAACTGCCGCTCCATCTGAAAGCATGCATATGATAATTGCACAGCCCTAATTGAATGTGCGTCAGAACTAAGAAAATTGGTAACATTTGCTTAATTGTCATGAAAGCATTGTCACAATGCAATAAATAAATTCATTAATCATTTAATCAGTTAATATTAATATAAATGTAATGCTTATGATTTTAAATAAAGAAATATTTTAAAATAATAATTTATAAAAAAAAATAATAGATTTATATACATTTTAATCTAATGTGTTTGTTAAATAAAATAAAAAAATTATTTAAAAATAAAAACTAACTAAATATTTTCTGATTTTGAAGTGAAGTTTTGTGATACCAACTGGAGCTCAACAATGCCTCAGAAAACTCATTTTCCTCTCATCAAAAGAAAACCAACCAATTCATATCAGACAGACCTTGTTGAACACGTTTAGATGTGATGACGGTGAGAATATTGGGATTTATTCTACTTTAACCGATCAGATAAGCATTGCTTTATGAAGTGGGCACACAACCTTCAAACTTCCTAATTTCCTAGCATTCATGTGACGGACAGAACCTCAGCGGGGCGACCGGCGAGGGGTCCTGGCACTGACCCAGTCTCTGCCTGCCTTCGCCAAGCACCAAATCTAGCTCTTTAATCGTGTGCATGTCTGATTTAGAAACATCTTTGCTGGCGTTCTTTGTCTATATTTAGGTTCTTATATTGGAGAAAGAGCAGAGCCTTCAAAAGGAAAAACAAACCAAATAGCTATTTCAGGACTGTCAAACATCACTTTGAAAAGCTGGTTAAATTCAGTTCCGGACCACCCTTAACGTGGCATGAAACCCAAACACAGATAATTATACCGCAGTAACATTAACAGTTCCTGAAGTGTTACATTAGCCTCAAATAATGCTAAAGTTCCTAGCGCCTGACGTCATCCCTGCAGTGACTCCTGCTATTATGGCCTGCTGAATGTAGACCGTGTAACATACTTGTGTGAGAAGTGGTCAGGTAACTACTCGGAGGTAACAACAAAACCACTAGCTTGATGTTATCTCCTGAGATCAAACATTTACAGGAAGGCAATGTGAGAATACATTCAACTTAAAGAAACAGTACACCCAAAAATAAAATGTGTTTAAAATGTAGTCTACTCGCCCTCAGGCCATCCAAGATGTTGAGTTCGTTTCTTTATCAGAACAGATTTGGAGAAATGTAGCATTGCATCACTTACTCATCAATGGATCTTATGCAGTGAATGGGTGCCGTCAGAATTAGAGTCTAAACAGCGGATAAAAACATCACAATAATCCACACCACTTCAGTCCATCAGTTAAAATTTCGTAAAGTGAAAAGTTGCATGTTTGTAAGAAACAAATCCAGCATTAAGATGTCACTCCTGGCCAAAATATGAGTCCATAATCCATAATAACGCTTCCATTATAGTGGTTAAAATCTATCTCCTGTTGTCTTTCACGTCAAAACCAACTCACATATTTGTTTAGATTTGTTTTGGACTGTTTTGGCTTGTAAATGATGCTTGATGTGTGCATATATTTATGATTCAGTTTAAAGTAAAAGAAAAAAAAAAGTATTGGATTTGTTTCTTTCAAACTCGCAACTTTTTACTTCACAAGACATTAACTGATGGACTGGAATGGTGTGGATTACTTATGTATTGTTGTGATGTTTTTATCAGCTGTTTGGACTCTCATTCTGACGGCACCCATTCACTGCATAAGATCCATTGATGAGTAAGTGATGCAATGCTACATTTCTACAAATCTGATGAAGAAACAAACTCATCTACATCTTAGATGGCCTGAGGGTTAGTACAATTTCAGCAAATGTTAATTTCTGGCTGAACTATTTTATTAAGCAACATTCAAAGAGAAGCAATATCAAATAAAACTGCAAAAAAAATTATGTTCCCTAAACACCTCCTCCACCTTCCATTGGTTGTTCAAACGTAGTCCCGCCCCAAAGTCACACCATTGGCTGATAGGAATCAGTCAAATTAACTCTGACAAGCACTAGTTTTCCAACATAGATAACATTAAGGCTAAAATAATAATAATAAATAGAAATGTATAACAAATAATAATAATAATACCCCAACAACCAATGTTCTGATGCAAATCAAGAGAAAAGCCTGCCTGATTGTTGAAGTCTTTGCCCTGTTCCAGAACTTCTTCCTGGAGGCGGGACTTTGGAGTCTTGTAGTCCTTCCTGCCATCACCGCGGAAACGTGAAGCCCCTCCAAACCGCCTCCCCGACGCCATTAAACCCGAACAAAGAGCGAGCGCGCGCAGAAGTCTCGATCGTTCTTCTTGAAACTGGCACACTCTCTACGAGTTTGATCTTGAGCTGTGCCCATGTTGTCCTGCCAAGCCAGAGTCAGCATGCATGTGAACACGTCAGTCAGAGAGTGACCGCCGCTCCGGTCCACCCACATTACGAAGGCCCCGGAGCCCACACGCTCAGCTATGCCCCGGCCCGTTACAGTACATGCATTGTCCATGAGGGACAGCGAGTGGGTTCGGACGCCAATGAGGACACACTTGAAGGATGAGGATGGGTTTTACTGTGCCATCGACTCAGAACGGATCACACGATGCCATTCATTCACAGACATGTAATATACAAACAGAACTTAACAATTTAGGGGTTGGTAAGATTTTCTAAAGGGTTGCTTAGAAAGGCTGCATTAATTGTAAAATAAAAGTACAGTGTTCTATTTGAATATATTGTAAAATGTAATTTATTTCTGTGATCAAATCTGTATTTTCAGCATCATTACTGCAGTCTTCAGTGTCACATGATCTTCAGAAATCATTATAATATGCTGATTTACTGCTCAATAAACATTTCTGATTATTATCAATGTTGAAAACAGCGGTGTTGCTTCATATTTTTGTGGATGGATTATTTATTTATTTGAAATATAAATCTTTTGTAACATTACAAATGTCTCTTTGATCAATTTAATGCATCCTTGCTCAATAAAAGCATTAATAAAATAAAAAAACTTGTAAATATCTTAAAAAGCCAAATGATAATCTGATGAAGTACCTGTCATGTTTATCCTGCGCACTACTTTTAATTTATACTAAGGTCAGATTCCCAAATTACATCAGTTCCATTCCTGAAGTCATTTATGATTTTCTAAATAGAATTTATGCAAAAGAGGCGGTTCTTTTCCATGTTGCCCAAGCTTGTGGAGAACACTGATCCAGAGCGAAATAAAATGAAATATGGATGTCTTACCCACATCACACGGACAGCTGCGGCATTCTGGGTTTATAAAAAGAGAAGAGAACCACAACATAGAGGAGATAGCGGATTGAAATACATACAAATCCAATGCTAAAGTCATGAATCATGTCTTTTGTCTCTGTTGCCCAAGATGACAGATACATATCCTTCTTAACAACCGCAGGAGTCCTGTGACATGAAATAAAGCAATATAAATGTTAGACGGGCAGCAGTGATTCTTTAAGAACCCCAGAATGAGGATAAACCATTCTCTCCCGCATAAGCAACCAGAGGACTGTAATTACAGAGGGTGGTACCATCATAATGAGAGACCGAGAAAGAGAAGTTATAACTGACAGCGCACAAAACACCACGGACAAAGAAAGAAGAAAGCTGATATGATGGCATAACGATAATAATTAGTGGCGCTTGTTAAAGCAAACATCACTATTATTAGTGCTTGTACTTCAGATTGGGGGTTTGTTCTAAACCTCTAACCCCAAGTATGAAACTATGGCATGCTCTTCATTTAGGACAGAAATTACACCTTAAACCATGAGGCTCGGGGAGAGCGGTTACTTTACTCAGTTACTGGACGATTTTCACCTGCCACACAATAAAGCAGGTCGCTCGGGTATAGTTAGCAATAGCCAAAAATACATTGTATGGGTCAAAATTATAGATTTTTCTTTTATGCCAAAAATCATTTGGATATCAAGTAAAGATATTTTGTAAATTTCCTACTGTAAATATATCAACAATTTATTTTTGATTAGTTATATGCATTGCTAAGAACGTGGACAACTTTAAAGGCGATTTTCTCAATATTTCGATTTTTTTGCACCCTCAGATTCCAGATTTTCAAATATTGTCCTATCCTAACAAACCATAAATCAATGGAAAGCTTATTTATTCAGCTTTCATTTTTTGTACAAATCTCAATTTGGGAAAAAAATGACACTTATGACTGATTTTGTGGTCCAGGGTCACATTTATATTTTTTTATTATATAATATATTAATTATTATTTTATAATAAAAAAGGTCAATATAAAATACATGTTCTTATTTTAATAATTAAAAAAACTCTTCAAAAATCATTTTTTTGTCAAACATTGTCTATTGTCCTCAGCCTAGCAATACGTCAGCATCGCATTAGGTTTAATACATAAAGTCACTTTCAAACCAAGCAGGCGAATGTGATCAAAATGAACATGAGTGTATTCTGTGATCTGAAACTCACAATCATGCAGATTTTTATTGAAATGATTGCATTTTGGCAAGCATCATAAATAACCATACCCTAATATTAATAGTGATGCTCGTATCAGTAAACAAGGACCACTAATGTTTCTCTGTTTCTCTAACTCTCTCCATTTCTCCTCTATTCCATGCCGTGAGTTCATCTCCATAAATCAGTGTGATGCAGAAGGGCTACATGGACGATAAACAAATCAACACACAAACACTGGAGCTGTGCCAGATGTACCATGGGAAAGGGTGAACTGCATCATTCTGTGACCCTGTTCTCATACTGAAGCTGTCGTCCATAGCCTACCACTTAAAACCAGACACACGATGAGCCCATTCTCTGCTTTGTATGTCACAATTTAAAAAATTTCGTTCCACTGGCAAGATGTTTGCTTGATTTGGCAGAATTCATGCATAATACTTTAAGTGGAAGAAATGAGTGATCCGTCTAGAAGACACATCAAAGTGTCATTTTATTCATAAGAATGGAACGACAGGAAAAATTTGAGCTGTTGGCGGTCCTGTCAGCAAAATATACATCAGATTGAGTGAAAAACGTCACGGACACTCAGAAAGAATCCGTCAATCTGAGGAGCTGCATGTGGAAAAACATGGAGGCATTTGAGCCAAGAGCACTCAGACCACACAAAAAAGAGACATAAACAGACAGAGAGAGAGAAGGACATGAATCTGGTAGTTTGACATGTCTCTTTTCATAAATAGAGAAGTATGAGAAAACATATGTGTGTGTGTTTGGAGAGGGCACATAATGTTGCTATAAACCGCATTCACAACACATTTATAATGTTGGTGGAACTTGACTTCATCAGGTTTGATTGGATTGTGAAAAACGTCAATGAAGCGCTCACATTACCTTCAGAAAACCCTTTAGAGGAGGATAAAGCTAATAGTTTGCTGATTATAAGGTTTTAAAAACCTGTTTTAATAAACTCTTTTAATAAAAAGATATGTATATAATACTAATAATATAACAAAAAATAAAATATCTAAAGTAAATAGTTTAGTTAACATAAAAGCATAAGTCACCTTTATCTATACAGTACATTATACAACAGACTATTTCAAAGCAGCTTCATTTAGAAAATGGAAAATACAAGAATCAATAATGTACATTTCAAAATTATGGGAATTTTAAAATTAGCTCTTTAAAAAAAGACAATGTCATTTTTCAGCATTGATTTAGTTCAGCTCCATAAATAAATTAATTTCCAAAACAAGTTCAATTCAGGTCTTCTGAAGGCAATAATGTTGAACAATAAATGTTCATTTCAGTTATTTTTCCTAACAACCGACGCTCATTAACCGACAATATTATTTTGAATTAGAACTGAAATTATTTGATAAGAATAAGTGTCTGTGACCCATTAAAAATACTAACATTAATTTTGCATACGCAAAAAACAGCAAAAAACATAAGATGAGGATTCACATGGTCATCATAGTATCACATCACGCACCTGCAGCGCTTCTGCGGCAGACCAGAAACCAGACGGCAGAAAGCGGCATCCTATTTTTTAGGCTTATTTTACAAAAGCGCAAAGTTTAGTTTTTATTGTGATTGTACACAAATAAAAGCATACCTTTTACAATTCTGATTATCTTCAAGACTAAGAGAAGTAGTTGCTTCCACTGCTAGAAAGGAAAAAAAATCAAGTGATTGCTTCAGCGCCGCATGCGTACACACAGCCCGTTCATTATCATAATAAAAAACAATCAGTCAAATATATGGAGAAAAAAACCACACTGCTCAGTTTAAATATGTAGTGAAATCTGTGCCGCTAAGCGTTATCACCGTACCGTCATGAAGTTATCCAAACATTATGTTTTAAGTGGATACTGGAACGCGAGTGAAGTAGGCCTAAATAAAAGGTAAATAATATTTAGATATTTTTTTTTAATTCTTATCGTTCGGTTAACGGTTAAAATGAACATCCCTAGTTGTTATTCAGCTCAAGTCAGTTTAATTTGGATTCAAATCGTTTCATTAACAGTGTCGATGTTGCAAAATTCATCAACTGCGATTAAAATTTGATTCAGTTCAAGTTTTGTTCTCATCTGTCAGTGCCGTCAAATCAATAATATTACTAGTGAATATTAAGTGTCTTTTAGAAATAGCATAATAAATGTTAACAGCCCAGAAAAGCATATTTTCAAAACATGCAATATGCAAGAGAAACCACTAATTCTCAAATAGCACGGGTCTGAATTCAGACTGCGGTTACACACGAGATACTGAGATGAAGCACCTGTTTGATCAGCATGAGGCCCTGAGCAACATTTCACTCCGTCTGCTCCTGAGGGAAAACTCCTGAGCTTCGTTTTACTGGAAGTTACAGTGGTTAAATATCAACTGAATGACAAGTGACCTCTAAAAACATGTACACATGAGGAGGAGGTGACACGAGGAACTCAAGCGCACCTGAGAAACAAACACGACATGCATTCTTGAGCATCTGTCACACTTGGAGCAAAACACACTTGTGATGCAAACAGCCAGATCTGTGAGCCCTCGCACTATGAATGCTCGTTTCTGCCATGGAACAAAATAATACAGTTACGACCTTTTTCTTTTCTTTCTTTTCCTCTCAAAAAGGCAAGTCAATATCTTGCCATTTTGAGTTTATATTGATAACAAATAGTCAGAAATGAGAGTTTAAAAGTCTTAATGACCTTTTTTTATCCCATGTTAGAAACAAGTTTCCATTTCAGACTGACAGACACTCTACACAATAACATCTCTGACTGCTTTGACATTTCCCTTGCACTAATCTGCTGTGAGATTCGATCCCTGCATGACAGAACGCATGAGTTAAACTCTAAAAACATGTGCCCTCATGCTTACAGAGACCACCAACAGCAGAAAACACCCAAAGAAGCCTCATCTGATGATGGATATGGGT
Organism: Gymnocypris eckloni scoliostomus; assembly: GCA_027564155.1. Taxonomy (NCBI): domain Eukaryota; kingdom Metazoa; phylum Chordata; class Actinopteri; order Cypriniformes; family Cyprinidae; genus Gymnocypris; species Gymnocypris eckloni. Next base: position 28,279,429 of record CM050423.1, read on the forward strand.
TTGCATCTCACCCCAACAGTTAAGAATGAGCAATACAAACATTAGGACTGCCAAATGATTAAAATATTCAATCATGTTTAATCAATTAATAAAAAGGAACTTAATATTGTAATGCATTAAGGAAAGAAAAGTACATAGTGGGCATCTGTGTAGTCTAAATCAAATTCTAATGTATATAACCAAGCATTATTTCACTGATTATCCAGTTTCTCTCATAAATGTGTCACACTATGGAAGTTAAAGGGAACAGAGTCAATATTCCTGATAACAGATAGCAGAGGAAGCCGAGTCCAGGTCACCATGATCACCTGACACACCCCAGGGTCGTGACCCCAGTGTGAATGCATCTGCTGGGACGAAATTATGGGTAGGTATCAAAAAGTACAGTGTATGGGAATCTGTATGTGGGGAGAAACATCTGAGTCTCATTCAGTATTTTCTGAGCTGAAAACTATTTAGTCAAGAAACTAGATACAAAATAACACTTTAATAAAGAGTAAATTTCGAAATAGAAAAACTGAAATGCTTTTTTTGTAAAAAAAAATAAATAAATAAATAATCAAAAATGATTCAGATTCATCCAAACGGTCAGTAAATAAGCATATGGGAATTTAAATGATAATATAAAGGTGTTCCTTGAAGCCAATGGTCAGGGGACATTATTTAATATAAATCAATTGTACATCACTATAACAGTAGTAGAAACTTCCTTAAATCTCCATAATCATGTATCGTTTTCTGAAGGGAAGTGGATTATCTGTCCATTAAAGCTGCTCATCCTGTTCATTTCTCTCTCGTTCTCCTCTGAAAGCCATTTGCAGACAGCTCAGGAGCTGAGGAACATTGTGGAGGGATGAAGTCATTTTTGTCGTTCTTCCAGAAGTGAGATTCAGCCCTGATATCAGGTACGCTGACAGGGAGGGAAGGAGGGAGTAATGGACGACAGCAGGGCTGTAAAAAAGAAAAGAAAAGTGATACTTGGAAATGAAAAGAGGGCGAAAATAAAGGACTGATTGAGTGTAAATGAAGCGAGTGAGTGGAAAAGAGCACAGGAACATGGAGGTGAATAGAAAAGGGGCTCTAGTTGTTCCCTGTTGTTTTCATTTAAACAGGCAACAGGAATGTGGCCTTCTTTTCCTTCACTGCTGCAAAACCGCCATGAACACAACAGCCAGCATAGACCAGAGAGAGAGAGGTGAAAGAAAAGTGCAGATTATGAACTAAAACTAAAACCATTCAAATATATTTTCTGTTTAGTGAAATACATTTTGAATTTGAAAAATTCAACACAAACATATTTTTCTTTAGACTCTGCTGGAAAAAAAGCTTGAACCAGCCTAAGATGGTTTGTTGGTCTTAACTAGTTTAAAATGGTTAGCAAGCTGGTCTTGAATTTCAGAGGCCTGTCAAAAACCCCTCTGAAATTAGTCAACAGTCCTCTTAACCAGTAAACCAGCTCAGCATGGTAAAGCCATTTGTTTTCCTCAGCAAGCGAACTGATGAATCACTCGCAACAGCGGCAGTGACTCTGTAAGCAAGTTTAAAGAGTGAGAAAATCTACAAACATCTCCCACATATCCAGACGCTGCATTAAAAGACACTGACGCACAAGTGTCTGAGTGAACATACACAGTGAATTACTCTCGGTTAGACAGACGTGACTGTGCCCCCTCTGAGATGACGGTCCGATCGCAAGCAGACAGCAAACACATGTCCTCATTCCAGCTGAGCCTTTAATCCCGCTAAAGACACTGAGCAGCAGTTACAGCCAGAACAGCATCAAAGCTTTGACAAGTCATGCAAACACAGCACACAGTCGTCTGGGTGTGTGTGTGTGTGTGTGTCTCACGCCTGGCACTTTGTTTCCAAACAGTCTCTTGAGCAGATCGGCACATTCCAGCCTCTGCAGCTCATCAAACATATTAGTAACCACAACAACTTCCTGTTTCTGTTCCCCAGCTTCCTGTCTGTGCAGGATCACTCGGCACTGGCACTGATAAAGGAGCAGACTCTTATAACACACACACACACACACACACACACACACACAAGCAGTGTCCCTCCCTTTCCTGCTAAAACACACATCATAAAAAAGTTAAGACCTGCAGACCAGCTGAAGTCATAGAGCTAAAAATTGAATGTTGATTGCCAATAAGATTATTTGAGACTTTGTTGAGATCTCTTCTGAAACTCTTAAGCAAATCTGCATTTGCTCTCTGCAGAATTTTTTAAGATATACAAAAGTGTTTGATCAGCACAAAAATACTTTCAATTTACCCATCAATTTGTGTTTCCAGGCATATACAATAGAAGTCTATGGGGCAAGGCATTGCTTCAGGATCAACATTACAATATGCACTGGTTTATACAAGACACGAGAAACATTATGTGTTATATGTCCAGTGTGACAGAATCGCTATCTGACTTTGTTAATGCAATGTTATATCCAATCTTTCAACGTCATACACATTAATGTTTACATGATGGAGCAAACTCCAGCCACTGGAATTACATCAGTAATGCATAACCAGATATGCATTCACCTAGAAAACTAGTCCCAAAATGTATTTGGTTGACTTTACAGATCAAATACAGATTATATTATTCAATTTAAGTGCAAACCCTCTGAAAGGCTGATCACATTATCATAGGTGCATTACTGTAGAACTTAAATGAGGACAAAGCGGAGTTTAATCGAGAACATCAGCAACTTGTTTAGATTTTTCATTACTGTGGCAGCATTTTTTGATTATGAACACAAACACTCTCACACATTTGTGTTGTACATGGAGGTTATTTAGCAGGCTGTGCTTTTGTTAGGTTATTTTATCTCAGCTCTTTTGCTTGTCTTTGTACAGCTGAGCACAATGTGTTCACCCTACTCCATCCAAAACCGTTTCACATTACCGCAGCATTGGGACATCTTCACAGGTTACTCTCAGAGAGCTCAATCCAAGGGCGTTTTCCCCTCCACAGCCTGTCCACATGTGTTTTTCCTTCTTTTTTGGGGGGGAGGGGGGTGTCACAAACTCAAGGAATACTTAGCTAACCCCTCTCCACAAACTCGTCGCAGCCCCTGTAATAAACACCCTGTGCTTATGGGTCTGAAGAGCTTCTCCAAGCCTCAATATTCATTGACGTCCACCCGCTCCTCTTTCACTAAAGAATGACTACAGTAACACATAATTACCCTGGTCTCAACTTTTACGTAATAAATGCCACTACTGGGGTTAGTGATTACCTGATTATCCAAATCACATAGAATGCAACCAAACACATGTGAATAACTATTTATAAGTTGAAAGAATACACAATCCACTGGCCACAAAACACAACTTGACACTTAAAAATGACTTAAGTATCATTGCATTAGAGGCATTTCTTAAAATAAAAGATAAGTACACTTGCTTTGATATTTACTTATTTAATGCAATGACGTTCATACATATTTAACCGTGGCTGAAGTGTACAAATAAATTTAAGGCCATTATATTGATTTACAAATGTTCTGTAGACAAAATCTTTGGACACTGTACCGAAAGGAGGAAAAAAATACCCATGAAAGAGACATCAAACAGCCCTACACATGTCATAAACCAGGCATTAGTCTCTGGAAATGTGCCTGGAGCTATCAACTTAAGAGGAGGAACATTTAGCTCTATTTACACTGTGTTTTCATTAGCCAGAATATAAATGTGTGTGTGTGAGTTCCTGAGAAGAGAGTCAAACGCATGCACGAGTCTGATGGGCTCAAATTAAACTGCATAATCCAAGCTGAATGAACAAGGCCATGCAAACATTTCCCCTATGTGTACTTGATAATGACCCTTTGCAAGGAAAAAGAAGAATAAAAAGGGGGACTTGGCCAACAGAATTTTACTCAAACTCATCTGCACACTTTATATAATCATCCAATATCAGGCGGCTCCAAACAGGACCACAATACTGAAAGGACAAGCTGGCACAGACAAAATCTTAGGAAAATACAGCACCATATAAGGTGGATTGAGGGAAACTATGACCAAACCCAGTGTCTGAGACAGACCAACCGTGCTACAGAGAGCTTACTAAAGCCATACAGAGAACTAATCTATCATTGAGAGTATGCAAGACTTTGGAAAACATCATGGCCTTCGGACATACACTACCAAGCACAACACTCTTAAATATGAAGTATTTGAAAAGGTATTTCTCCCTAATGTCAGTTTGGTAACACAAGCCTTTTTTGAAGGTTACTTTAGTCTTTTCTAACTTTCTATACAACGGATAAACCATTATATAAATACACAAAGAGATAAAGCATTCCCTTCAAAATATGCCAGTTAAGAATGCCAGAATATTCAGACTTTTCATAGATGCAAGTAAACAAAGGAACATTTGCGGCAGACAGTGGGTGGTAGAAGACACACACACACACACACACACACACGGAAGGTAGGCTAAGGAAAAGAACAACAACATGACCTCAGAAGAACCTGCTGGGCAAAATAAATGTCCTTCATATTTCTAAGAAATATTATTTTGCTATTTCCATCAGAGATGAAAAAAGTCAGGAGCTATAAATTCAGCTGCACAACAACCTGAGGTAACAACATGTCAAACGCTGCACAAATAAATTCATAATTTTGCACATGCATACCCACTCAAGCTGAAGGCCTTGAAACTCTCATCCAAGTTCTTTTTAGAGTAATACATCAGTTTTATTCACAATATAATTCAGTCCAGAACACCAGCATAGAGGTCTCATAAAATATGCAAAAAACACTTAATCTTGCTTCGCTCACAAGTTATCGCCCATGATTATAGAGCAAAAGGCTACATCCAATCAGCAAACTTTGCTGTGCACAAACAACTGTTTATAGAAATATATTTGCAAGCATTTACGTCATAACTTGCCATAAACAAACAACTCAAAACATAAATAACCAAAATAGAGAACAAAACACATCACTCACCACTCTTGGTTTGGCCTTCAGAGAACCAGTGGAAAGTTCCTCGCCAGACTTCCTCTCTAGTTTTGGCTCAGCAGTGGTGGTAGGAACTGAAGGTGTGGAAGTGGTGCCTTCCAGAATAACCCCACCAATAGCTGCTGGGGTCTCCGCCAGGGACTCTGGAGAGTTCAAGGCCAAGATATATTGCTCAGTGACATCCTCTAATGATGGAGTTTCTTCCCCCAGGACTGTTTTGTTGGGTGTTGAAGACTCTCCGACATGGCTAGACTTCTGGAGGTCCTGGGAAATGACGGGCACAAATGTGGCAGGTTCACTGGCATGACGCACGTGTTTGGGTCTGACCTTTGATGCTGGAAGCTGGGGGAGGATGGATGCGGAGGACTGCTCTTTGTCTTGTTCATCTAAGTGATCCCCGTCATCACAAGACAACTGATGGGTAAAGCGGTTTGAGCGTTTCTTGGGGCTTCTGCGACTGGTGCAAGGAGACAAAACCTGAGCTAGCTTAGGGTCAAAAGGAAATGAGGGCTCATCTGGGGCTTTTGATTCTCCGTTATGACCAAGGTGAGAGGGCAAAACATGCTCAGACTGAGAACGAGACCTTCTGGTTGGACAATAAATTTGTCGTTGTTCGCTATTGAGCGCCCAAAGCTCGTCTCTTTGCTCGGATAAGATGGGCTCACTGCTGGAAGGTGGTATGGATTGTTCTAGTTCACTAATTGGCTCGCTGGGATGCTTTTGAAATTCTAGGACAGTCTCCGCCAGTTCTCCACGTCTGCTAGGGTCGCTAAAGCTCTTTTTCTTCACAGCCTTGCCATTCACCTTCTCATCGATAAGATTTTCCATTGCGCCAGGTTCACAAACAATGCTCTGAATCACAGTACTGTAATCTCTTAGGCTGTCACTACACACGGAAAGGTCACTGGCAGCACTGCCTGTATATTCAGAAAGGTCTGCTGTAGACGAGTCCACACCAACACCCACCTTGGAACTTAGAGAGAGTGAACCGAGCAGGTTGCTGTCCATGGAGAAGCTCTTTCCGCCATCCTCTGCATCTGACCGATGTCTATGAGGCATAGGATCACTCAAGGAACGGTATGCAGACTCACCATTAGACTCTCCGTTACTGCCATTGCTGGAGTCTGAGCCGTTGTTTCCAGCTGAGGAGAATTTCCTTCGCCTGCGAATAGCACTAGGAGTAGACGGAGCATCCAAGGCCCCCTGGTTTACATTTTTACTGCAGCTAATGTCTCCTCCTATGACTACTCCCTCATACGACGTCTTAACAGACGGAACTTGAGATGAAAGAGATTCCTCTGGTATTGTATCAGGCAACTGCTCTTCGTACAACCCTGACTGATTCCAAACAGCGAGAGTCTGACCCAGCAAGTCTTTACTGCAGGATAGCCCCCCATATGAGCCAATCTCTGGCTCTGTGACAATTCCTTCATCTGTCAGGCTAGATTCATGGCCAGAGAGTTCATCCAATGACTTATCACAGAACATGTTCTCCAAATTTCTCTTCTGTAAACATTTTTCACTTTTTCCATCAGCCTCCCTTCCTTACACCCAGTAAAATCAGAGTGTTCTAGTCTCGTCATCTCCTGCTTTGCCGTATCTTCTTTTTCAGTGTCTATTTTAGCATCACTGTTTTTTGTCTTGAAGCTGTCTTCCTCATAATCATCGTCGTCATCCTTACTTTCACTCATCTGACAAATGTCTCTTATCACCTGTCTGGCTTCCTGCACGTAGAGGTCTTGCAGAGGGGTCGGCATTTGCTCGTCATAACCGTAGGTACTTCTACAGTCGTCGCTCTCAACCTCCCTGTCAACAATCAACACCTGCTCGCCACTATCTTCAGAGTCTAGCCGTTGCTCGGAGGAACTCCTTAAACCTGGCCCGCTACCATAATATTGCTGCCCTGCTGGCTTCTCCGAGTATGAGAAAGACTTTGCCCTCCTCAAAGTAGCAGTGAGATCCTTCAGGGAAGGGCGTCCATGGTGCGGCCGATTTGTCCTGGAGCCCATTCTGTACACAGATGTGCCTTGATCAGAGTTAATATTCACCTCATCATCTTGTCCCTTTTTCTTCATTCTCAACTCGGAAAGATCGGTCTTAAGGTAGCTAAGAAGTGACAGAGTTTCTGAGGCAATGTCAGGGTTGGACATGGAGATCCTGTTCCGGTCTTTCTCATTATTTAAAGAGTGGCAGACTACCCTGTTTTCTGAACTGTGTGTTTTATATTCTGCTGGGCTTAAGCTGGGCACAAGTTTTGGATTGACTCGAACTGGGGCGCGAGAAAAGTTATCTCCATGACCAAAACTAGGCGAGCGGTACATGGTGGCATTGCCATGGTATGTTTTACTCAAAACAGCTGATGAAGCCCTGCCATAGCTGTGGATGTTGGATGGCTGATCCTCGTCTTTTAATATCTCTGTGCTAGAATACCTGCTGCTACTTCTTGACCCCAATGGACTGGATGTAAATGAGGGTATGGTGACTTTTGAAACCCGTGACACCTGAGGAACAGGGCTAGTTCCGACTGACCCCTCAAAATTTCTAAACAGGTGCCTAAAGCTGTCCTTAGTCACATGTGATCGTTGAGATGTGCTGTCTCGTGCCCATGGCATGCCCGTATAACAACCCCTAGAACGGAAACCCTCAATCCTGCGGCCCACCGTTTGAGAATCACACGGCTCCATCATTACAGGTTGGTTGTCACTGTCATCTGACTCTGCATTGCCTCTGCTGCAATTGCTTTTCTTCTTTTTCCTTAGCGAGCGGCGTCTTACGTCCCTGTTGTGGTGAGCTAACGCTGCAGGGCTGTCCTCCTCACTGCCTGAAGACCTTCCTCTCAACTTAGCCCTGATGTCATGCTTCTCAAGTGGGAAGTTATCACCTGTCCGTTCTCTGAACTTCTCGTCCTCTTCTCCAGAGCTCAGTCTTCCCCCAGCACCGGCTAGTTCCACTGAGGGCCCTGTCTGTGGTTGGGAGGAGGAGTTATGTGAGGAATGTGAGCTATCCGGTGGCTGTGGCTGCTCTGCCCTCTGTCTCTGCTCCAGCTGCTGCCAACGGTGAGACCTGAGGGGCAAAGCGGTCGTTCTACTGCACGGTGGGGGAGCAGGAGGAGAATCACAATTCAAAAACTCAAAAGATTGGCTTTCAGCAGCTAAAGTATGTAAATTAGGGATTGAATAGTCCACACACAATGCACTGTTGTCATGATGAGGGCAGTTTGTGTCTTGCCAGGCTCCCCTTTGCTGGTGCGTGTCACTTTTGTCTGGAGTTGAGAAGCCCTCTTTAGCGTCGAAATCCTGGAGGTGTTGACAGGCAGTTTTTAAGTCATCAGCATCTGAAGTTGACCGATGTTGCTTCCTGCGTCCATCCCCAAATAGTTCTCTAATCTTAGAAACACTTGGCCAGTTTGCATCAATATGAGCAGATGTCTCTCCATAGGAAGGGTGATAGCGACGAGATTTACATGCTGGGCTCCCTAAAATAAAAACATTCTTATGTTAACTCACATATGTATTCATTAAGCAGACACACTGATCGAAGTCGACGTTCAAATAACATCACAAGCAAACTGTCAGTACACTAAATACAGTACACTATTGCTAACTTTAAAGTACAAGCCAAATTAGTACACAAGCTTGAGCAGAAGCGTTATAGAAAGTATTTTTGTTTACAGCTGACGATTGGTTGTGTGCCAAAAGAGAACTAGAAATTTCAAAACAACATATCTTACCTGTGTTTGGGCCACCCACAGTTTTCAGGAGCCTGCGTTTATCTCCTCTGTCCGAATCCGACCCTGACACAGACTCTTGAGCCGAGCAAGATCGGTTACTGTCCTTCAGTTGTTTCTCCGTCGCAGATTCAGAAAACTCATTGGATAAGCAGCCACTCTCGCTCAAAGACGAATCGTCGACGCTTTTTGTGTTTTTACCGCTTCCAGTGTTGACTAAGGAGCTCTGTGTCCCGCATGTGCTCAAACTGAACTTCTCAGAGAGCTGACGAACCGATGGAGAGGCTTTCTTGAGGTCTGCGGTCGAGAGGCTGGCCGCTGAGATTTTGGAAACTTTTCTGGATACAGTAACAGCGTGCGTCGCTTGTGATGTCTGCGCGCTGAGCTCTACGGCGTCTGGGGGAAGGGCACCGCACCTATCCAAATCCTCTCCAAATGATCTGCGCTTTACGCTCCAGCTCTCTAACTTTTTGAAAGAGACGCTTTTGTGAACAGGCGCCTTTCTTTCAATCTCCCTTTCAGCCATTGCGGTGCTTGTCCTCTCACTTGTCTTTCTTACTATTCTCTCAGTTCATTGATAAATAGTCCGCACTTTTCTTCTCTTTCGAAGTCCGTGGCTGATTTACCCCCTGAAAACAACTTACAATGCCCCCATTTAACCACAAAAGTTGCTTGGCAGTGTTTTCCGAAGAGGAGGACAAAAATTCAGGAACAACAGAGGAGATTGTTTACGAAAACAGAGTTATATACCCATAACTTTGCGCATGTTTGCTTCCCTTGGTGTCCATCCATGCATTTAGAAAGAGCTCAAAGTTTGAGCAGAAAAGTCCCAAGTGTTTCAGCCCAACACACACTAGAGCATCGTTTGAATGATGTACATGTTCCAAAGTAAATCCCATTTCCTTGGTCGACTGTCTTTCTTCAAAAGCATCCTTTATTTCCAGCTTGAGTAAGTGCGCTCAGCCTTAATTTGGCACAATTAATGTTTTCCGTGACTTGTGGCTTTTTACATGCAGATAGCTGCTTGGATTGAGGGCGGGACTAAAACACGGGGTCGGGGTTAGAGAGAGAGACCCCTGGGGAATACGAGAGGGGGATCCAGCTTTTCCTCTTTCTGATGTGAGAGAGCAGATAATGCTGACGGTATGACTCCGTTTGTAAACACACTTTTTAACAAATTATCATCTTCATTTTCTTTCCTGAGCTTTGTGGAAGCTCAGACATAAATATATTCCCTCTTTAACCAAAAGCTCTGCTTGTCTGCATCGTGTCCATAAACTGGCTTTACAGTAAAAACTTTTGCAGTCCTTTGTTTCGAAGGCTTCTTTCTCTTTTCTCTCTTTTCTTCTTTTTCGCCTGCCTTGCCTGTTAGATGCATGTCTAGAGTGCACTCTAGTGGCCATGGTCTTATTTACTCTTATCTAAAGTTGACTGTATGAATGTAATTTCATCAAATAATAAATAAAATATCAAACCAAGTGTCATTATTATTTTAAAGCACAATTTTCAAGAAATGTATAGTTAGTTATGATAAAATCTCTGGCATGATTTGCATTCAGAAGTGTGGATTGGTATTTTTTATGTAATTCAATGACATTTATAAATGTTCAAGTGTATTTTTGAGTCCACTGTAGGTCTTTCTTGAACCTGAATGTTAGCTACAGTAATATAAGAAACATTGCAGGAAATTAAGTTTATTGATTTGTCTTTATTGGACCAATAACAAACCATGATAAGAACACAGCGGCCACAATTCAACTAGACAAATCACAATATCACATTTAAAAGCAAAACAAAAAACATTCCCAAAGACCTCATTGAGGATATAGAATAGCTTCATTTAATATTACACTTGTTTATACAACTACAGATTCTACAGATTCCTGTATATGTATAAACAGAAGCAAACATTGACTAAACATTTGCACAGTGACCGACAAGCATTCAATAACCATTATGCTTACTTGAAAAAAGATATTGTATGCACAATACTACATTAGAAACACAGATGAAATGACTGTGCTAATATTGTGTAACACAAGAGCTGTTTTCATCATTATTTAGTAACAATGATGAATTTTGCCCATACGTTGTATGTCATATATTGTTTAATTATTTGAAACTCTCTTTTTGTAAATGCTCAAATAATGTTTAACCATTGGCGCTGAAGCAGGATGCAAATGGTCAGTTTAATGTACAAAAATCACGTCTGCTTTAACAACAAAACTTGTTGGTCAAGTACGCCACCAACTGGCAGTTATTCACAGAGTTTAACCACAGTAATGCTTGCTTGGTTGAAGTTGCTCACAAGTTAACATTACAGGTACATCTAAAACAAATCTGAATATGGTGAAAAAGTTCATTTTTTCTTGTTACTTATTTCAAAAAGTGAAACTTTCATATATTTTAGATTTATTACATGTAAAGTAAAACACTTCCTGTTACTGTGATTGGCCAGCAAACTCGCCTGAACCTGAACTCTATAGAGAATCTATGTGATATTGTCAAGAGGAAGATGAGAGACACCAGACCCAACAGTGCAGATGAGCTGAAGGCCACTGTTAAAGAAACCTGGGCTTCATTACACCTGAGCAGTGACACAGACTGATCACCTCCATGCCACGCCGCATTGATGCAGTCATTCATGCAACCAAGTATTGAGTGCATAGAAATGAACATACTGTTCAGAAGCCTGACATTTCTGTTTAAAATATCCTTTTTTATTGATCTTATGTAATATTCTAATTGTCTGAGACACTGAATTTGGGGTTTTCATTATCTGTAAGCCATAACCATCAACATTTCAAGAAATAAAGCCTTGAAATATTTCACTCTGTGTAGTGAATCTATATAATATATGGGTTTCACTTTCTGAAATGAGTGACAAAAATATTAACCTTTTCACGATATTCAAATATTTTAGATGTGCCTGTATAAGTTAGCAGTATGTTTAAAATTGCACAGTACTACAACTATGTCTTTACTGTATAAAGATTGTTTGTATGTATAGAATACCTAAATGATCTTCTGTATTTGCCAAAATACAGACAGGTACAAAATTAGACAGGTACAAAACTGGATTTCAAAATGCAAAATAGCATTTAAAAAAATATTTTAATGATAACTGAATGCCACTTGCTGAATTAATAATGAAACATGGAAAGGTTGCATAACAACAATGTATCTGTTTGACATGTTTATCACTGCATAATGCACAGTTTCACAAACTATTTAAATTAAAACAAGGTGTAGTATACAGTATTTACAGTGCAGTATATAGTAGTTATATTTCACTCTGAACTTGGAGAGATTCATGTTCATGCAGATTGAAGAAAAGGGCAATCAGATATAATAAGGCAAAATATATTCACATTTAAAAACTCTCAAATATAATACTGTCCAAATGAGTAAACACATTCACACTCACAGCAATGCAACAGAGCTTTTTTTAACCATACTTTAAACCCAGCTTTCCAGCCATTTCGATTTGTAGTTTTTGGTCATTTATATTTACATTTATGCATTTAGCAGACGCTTTTATCCAAAGCGACTTACAGTGCATTCAGGTTATACATTTTTTTTGTCAGTGTGTTCCCTGGTCATGTTGAAACTTCAAATAAAAGCTTATAACCCATATGATATCTTCAGCTGCGATTAAACTGCTTCATGAAAACACAACGACAGTACAGTACAAATATGTCTTTCTTCATGAGCTCTGTGTTTAACACAAGATCCTTCTCTAGTAGGACAAGATGTTACATCATAAGCATGTTGAGCTGTACAAAGTGTTATTAAACCATCAAACATCTGATAATGATCTTCAGATAATGTGCAGCAGATGATAAACAGATGGTGTTATTCTTTCCATTCCAAATGCTTTCATTCATCTGTCTCTCATCACATCATTGTCTCAATCACACATATACAGTATACCGTGCAAACGTTGTTTTATAAAGAAGTCTCTTCCGCTCACCAAGGCTGCATTTATTTGCTCAAAATAGCAAAAATAGTAATATTGTGAAAAATATAACAATATCAAATAACTGTTTTCTATCTGAATATATTTTAAAACGTAATTTATTCCTGTGATGCGAGGCTGAATTTGAAAACATTTCTCAAGAAACATTTCTGATCGTTATCAATGTTGAAAATGTTGTGCTGCTTCCATATATTTGTGGAAACTGATACATTCTTTTCAGGATTCTTTGATAAATCGAATGTTCAAAACAACGGCATGTATGTGAAATATATTTGATCAAATTACAAATGTCCTTACTGTCACTATCGATGAATTTAAAGCATCCATGCTAAACAAAAGTATTGAATCCTTTAAAAATATCTTACTGCCCCCACACGATATATATCTTAATGTTGTGGTATAGTAAAAAAAAACAAGTAAGATTATACGTTTTTATAATCAATCAAATAATTTAAATAATGATTGAGTGAATTGTTTTCCTTGTGTTTTTAAACAAACACGGTTTTATACCTGCAAAACCTGTGCAACTTAACTATCAAAAGTCCACTTGGATCAAAATGATGAGCTCTCTCAGCTCTGTAATTCTTATATCAACATTTACATCCTATTGCCCTCATAAAGTGTTCATAAGTGCACCACCTTTTTCACCACCGGCTAGGAGAGATCAGCTGATCTTGACACTCAGCCAAACTAGTGCACTCGTTCAGCTGCCATTCACAGGGTTCGAACCCTCAGATACGAGACACACAGCTCTACTGTGGGCTGGTCTCTCAAAGCAAATGTAAATGTCCATAGGGTGATGTATGATTTTTGTAACACTGAATCAGTCTATAAGAATGACTTCCTTCAACCATTATGTAAAACCTTCATAGTTAATGCATTGGACGTTTTGTATTTTGTATTAAATATTGACTTTTTTTCAACATCCACACAGTATACTAAGTGTATATTAACGCAATACACTACAGGTTAACAGCGCAGATGTTTAACTAACAGATATCACCGTACTTTTCTAGTTAACTAATCAGTTACATTAAGACATTACATGTTGTATTAAATGTTATGCATATGAGGCATTATCTAATTAAAATGCACTAATTTGAAATATATTCCCAGAGTAGAAATCTGAACATTGGATAAAGTCAGGTTTAAAATTCTAAAAAATATATATTCTTAAAATTTCTTTAAAATTTAATTTTGTCGGCATTGAGTAAAAGGTTTTTAGGGAGGGGATTTTAGAAATGTATTTTTATCCCTCCACCAAAAACAAAATATTGTCATAATGTTTTCAGAAAATAAAATCTCATGTAAATTAGGTGAATGTTATATTAACAAACCAAGTGTTATTTCAGTAGCATTGATATACATTTCTAGTGTTTGTATTCTACATTTTATTTGTTTTCATTTTATTGTAGTAACATTTTGAGCAATTTTATTGTCTTTATGTTGTATTGGTATTTTTAAAATGTTTTTACTCATTTTATAAAGTATGTATGAATTGTATATATATGATTTAGTTTGAGTTATTTTAATACTTCACACTAATTAAACAAACAAATAGAAATGTTGCCTTGACAATCAATTACATTTGATAAAATACTCTATTCTTACTTCATTTCAGCTAGCGTTTATTTAACTTCAAGTATTAAACATGATCTTGTTTTTTAGTAGTTTCAGTTAGTTAACTGTAATAACCCTTGAACAAACCCTTCTTTCTTTGGTGTGATGTAAATGCTGCTGAAGTGGAGATTTTTGGATATGTATATAGAGTACATAGAGATATGTACTGTAATTGAAATCTATAGATACAGATAGGGTCTAAATAAATTCTTGAAGTTGCAGTAAGTGATTTCTGAGAAAGGCAGTTGAAAGTGGATCGGATAGAACACCGAACACATTTGTAGCCAATCAGCAGCAAGGGGCGTGTCCACTAAAGATGGGGGAGGTGCCTGTGCTGCAAAGCATTGGGGGTGGAGCTATCAAAACAGGGGTGTGATTCTTTTGGTTAGGGGCGTGTCTGTTTTATTTTGGTGATTTCAAATATCAACAGCTTTTTCAGAAACTGCCTACAGCACCTTTAAATGTCTATTTCTGAGTTTTTTTCCCTCACTACACTCTCAGAAATAAGCTACAGGTAATGTCACTAGGGTGGCACCTTTTCAAAAGGTACTAATTTGTACTTTGGCCTAAACTTTAGCCTAAAAAAACTCAAACATGTCCAGTAGATGAAAAACAACGGCATGACTTGCTTTAACACAGTAGTTTTCGATTCAGTCAGATTTGGTCAACCTTGTCTCTGAGCGAGGTGATCTTGAGCAGCAGACTCCTGATGCTGCGTCTGTACTGCGGCTGGGTGAAGTAGAACAGAATGGGGTCCAGAACACTGTTCATGCTGGCGAAGGGTCTGGTGCTTTTGTAGACCACAGACAGCAGGTTCCTCAGTTCGCAGGGGGCCGTGGGAAAAGTTCTCACCAGCAGGTAGAGCGTCTTTGTCAAGTGGAACGGAAAGAAGCTGATGGAGAACACCAGCATCACAATGATGATCATCCTCACGGCTTTATTCTTCCTCTCTACGGCCACGGCTTCTCGGGCTTCGCCGGCCTGCCAGAGAACCCGTGTCATTTTGCAGTACAGCACCAAGATCACTAGAAAGGGCACGATGAAGCCCAGACAGGTCAAAGTGATGCCGTACGGGAAGTATGCTGCGGAGCGCTCTGGAACGCTGAGGTCGTAGCACACCGTGCGGTTGCGCTGGATGCCGGTGGCGGCGAACTCAAACGTTGGAGCGCAGAGAACGACGACGGCTACCCAAACGCCAGCGCAGACCAACCACGCCAGCCGGCGTCCGCCTTGTCTGGGCCACACCGTCATCGGATGGCAGATGCCCATGTAGCGCTGGAAGCTGATGCAGGTGAGAAAGAAGATGCTTCCGTGCAGGTTGCTGTAGAACTGGAAGCGAACCAAGCGGCAGGTGAAGTCGCCGAAGGGCCAGTAGTCTTTGCTGGCGTAGTTGTATATGAGAAGCGGAAGGGAACAGACGTACAGGAAGTCCGCCACCGCTAGATTCAGCATGTAGATTTTGGTCCGCGTCAGAGCGCGCCGGGAGCCCCAGATCCGCAGGATGATGGTGAAGTTGAGCGGCAGTCCGAGGATGAAGACCAGGCTGTAGACGGATGGGAGGAGGATGCGTTTGAAGTCCTCCTTGTAGGTGCAGGAAGGCAGAATGGAGGTGGAATGGTTAAGAGACGCCATCTTATCAGATAATGCCTCACATTCTGAAAAACAGAAACGTTTATGCATGAGTGTAGTCGTATATGAACAGATGCATAGATCATCTCGTACTCTGATTATTTTACTTGTTAACATTATTTATGGTGCTTGTCCATGCACCAGGATTATTATAGTTAACTAAAAACTAAACAAATAAATAACTAAAATAAAATAAAACAAACTTTTGATTTAATTTCAGTTTCTCATTTTCATTTAGTTGAACTTGATATATTAAAATAACAACCTGAAACGGAAATAGGAATTTATAAAAAAACTATACATACACACAAAAACAACTAAAATGACAAAAAATGTATTTAAAAAAATCTAAATATTAATAAAACTATATTAGTACCATTGTACAGTAATAATACTAAAAGTATTAATACAACTGTACATTGTTATATAACTAAAACTAAAATGATATATTTATTAAATTATAAATTATATTTAAAAGCAATAAAAGCTGAAAATACTATATTTTTTAAGTTTAAACCAATAAACTTACCAAAAATGCTACAAAATATAAATAAAAACAATCACATCAAATTATTCAAACTTACAAAGACATCTAAAAAATATTACAATAAAAGCTAATTCATAATATTAATAAATGCTAAAAATAGTATATAAATAAAATGAAAATAACACTTCTGTAATATTGTTGCAGTGTTTTCTTTGCTAGGATGATTGTTTTGTACATTGTAATAAACTATTTTCTTTAAAAATAACTAAATAACTAAAAATGCTAATAAAATTAAGTAATTAATCATTTAAACTCGAATCAATATGTCATCTTCACATATTTTACTCTTATTGATTTTGATTGCTTCTATTGTCCTCATCAGTAAGTCGCTTTGGATAAAAACGTCTGCTAAATGACTAAATGTAAATATGTATTTATTTGGTGAGAATATGTGATAAGCGAGATAATGCACAGTCATGATCACAAGATAAAATTGAACTGTACATCATCCAGTATATATTATATGATATTACATCTAAATCAATAAATGTAAACTGTGATCCCTCCCCATCGTAACTATCCTTTCAAAAAAGGGCGAAAGCATATTTTATTTAGCATAATCCAGAAGAAAATATTGCCAAATGGATGCTTTTTCACAGCTCTGGAGACAACCTGAGTTCTCATTGAGTATGTGTCTCAGTATGTTTCTCCTAAAAATGTATTTGTAAGTAATTAAAATAGACACAAACGAAGCTCATGCTGAAATCTCTGACAGGTATTATTCTGATTCTTCATAGGAGACATTATTGGAGTCTTTCTCTGGAAAAAATCAGGTGACTTCAGCAAATCACTGACATTAAAAACATCTCAATAGTGATTTTTCTTTCCAACAGGACTAAACAAATGGATCCCTAAATGTCTCAAACTGCACAGTCCAAACATAGTACTAAAAAACTAAATTAGAGAGAAAATATAGCTCGTTCAAACCCAATTAGAGTTCAAATATTCAATAACGCTGCAGACAGTGAGCGAACTAACTGTGTTTGCCAGACTCTCAGGAGCCACTGGGCAACTTTATTAATCATACCACTGCTATATTTTACTCTATATTCTCTGGTGTTGGATAACACTGAATGTTAAGATGGTTAATATATAAACATGACTGGATTTACAGACATTTTCTCGTGTGACTTGCCTAGATGTAATTTCACATGAGAATATTAGAATTATATTTATATTTGGGGTCACTAATAAAATGCAAGGTGCCGCTTTGAAAGCTGAAGGCAGAGAAGCATCACTTAACCAGCGGTGAAGTGTGTTTATTGTGTAAAGATGTGAGAACATATGACAGGATGTGGAGGACATCATGACTCGGGTTTAGAATTATGAATCCTGAGTAAACAACTGCATGAGAAGTGGAAAGATTGTTGATTTGATGCTCTAGACTTGAGGTTATACTCAAATGGCCTTAAAATGTAAAATAACATCTACTTAAACTTATTAACAGAAATGGCTTAAATGAGCCATTATTTACACCCACTGACTAGATCATCTAAATGCAGAGTGTGCCGTTTCTGTGCCACTAGTGGCAGCAAATGGAATTACAACACTTCTGTTTTTCATAATCCTGATAGCATTTTATTCCTGATAATCTATTTTTCAGAGACAAAAACCTTTGTTTACTTTAAATAAAAAGACGCTGTATACTAAATAAAACTAAATGTAGCATTCTTGAACCATCCATATCGCAATTTCACACTCTTACACAAATATAAAAAAAGAGTTCACATCGAGTTACATTAAAATTGCAAAAGATTTCATTGCACTTTTGTTAGTTAGTAAAGCGGCACAGATCATGTGACACAGGCTTGCTAAAGACACAGGAAAAGAAAGAGTTTGCATTCCTCTTTTACTCCTTTCAGTTCCCAGTTTGAATGAGTTGATTCATATTTAAATGAAGTGGTCCATTCTTACTATCAAGGAGAATGTGATAAAGGACTCCATCCATGTGTTCTTTGCTTATTTGTCCAATTCACACACACATATATATATAAACCAGAGTAAAATTACAATATTAATCTGAATCCTTGGTAGATTAATTATATAGATGTTCATGAA
The DNA here is from genome assembly GCA_027564155.1 of Gymnocypris eckloni scoliostomus. Classification (NCBI taxonomy): domain Eukaryota; kingdom Metazoa; phylum Chordata; class Actinopteri; order Cypriniformes; family Cyprinidae; genus Gymnocypris; species Gymnocypris eckloni. The sequence continues at coordinate 28,297,956 of CM050423.1, forward strand.
GAGCATATCCTTATATTTCATCATTTTTTAATTGTAGGTCTTTATGAACAGAAGCTTTTACAAAATCCTGCGTTTGGGATTGATTCCCAATTCATGCACATTCAAGTAAAAGCCTGATTTCCAGTTATGCCACCACCACTGCAGGTAATGCGATCAGTAAATGTGTATTTATTGCATAATACCTCATCTTTATGAGCTTATCTACAGTATGATTAGTGAAAGCTTAGATGCACTGCAGTAGATGAACTAAAGACTGTTCCCCTAAAGTCTTTCATCACAGCGTCTGATCGTGTCATTATCAAGAAGTGTTGCGCAACAAGACATGAGACATTCCGTTTCACAAGAACGTCTCTTTGTCTGAGCCTGTGTGTGTGTGTGTGTGTGTGTGTGTGTATGTGTGTGTGTGCCTGAGCCTGTGTGTGTGTGTGTGCCTGAGCCTGTGTGTGTGTGTGTGTGTGTGTGTGTGTGTGTGTGCCTGTGTGTGTGTGTTTGCCCAGTACTAACACCCGTGAGTATTTAGCAGATGCTGTTATTTCAATGGTTTTGCAGTCATCTGATTACACACACTGTCTGTTTTCAGTTACTGTTGCTGAAGTGCCTGATTCTGCTGATTCTTTATCATTAGTCTGCCCAGCCCAGCCCAGCCCAGCTCATCAGCGCTTCATCAGTTATCCCAGAGACGGCTGGAGTGAAAGCAGAAGGCTGGATTTGTCTAGACAGGTTCAGGAACACACATCTGACCAGCCTCAGGTGGGACTGAGATAAAACACTCTGTTCTGGAAGAGAGGAATGTCACTTTGGTTTTCTGACATGGTTTTGTTCAATTTATTTATTTTACTTGTTTTTATTTATATACTTCTTTATGTTTTATATTAATATTTGTATTATATATAATTTATAGTTCTATTATCGTATATTATATTTTTATTATATCTTGATTAATTGAATTTGATGGAATTGATTTCTCCAAGTATTTCCACAAGGACATGCCGACCTCCTTGTTTGAAAAACGTGGTTGCTAGGGTGTTGCTGTGCAGTTGCTGGGGCATTCTGGGTGTTGGCAGAGTGTTCTATGTGGTTGCTAGGGTGTGAAAATCATGCCTTCGTGTTGATATGCCATTTCTAAGACGTTGTAGGTGGTTGCTAGGGTGTTGCTGTGCAGTTGCAAGAGTGTTCTAGGTGGTTGCTAGGTTGTGGCTATGGTGTTGCCATGATGTTGAAGGTGTTGCCTAGATGTTGATATGCCATTTCTAGAGTGTTGTAGGTGGTTGCCAGTGCATTGCTATGCAGTTGTGTTTGTTATGCTGTTATTCTGGCATTGTGGGTGTTGCCAGAGTGTTGTGGGTGGTTGTCAGGGGATTGCTTTGCAGTTTTCACAGTGTTCTCGGTGGTTGCTATGGTGTTACTGTGGCATTGTAATTGTTAACAGGGTGTTGAAATGCAGTTCCTACAGTGTTGTGGGTATGTTGCCAGGGCATTGCTATGCAGCTGCCAGAGTGTTTTGGGTGGTTGCTAGGTGTTATTTATGCTGGTGCCATGATGTTTGAAGGTGTTGCCATAGTGTTGACATGCCATTTCTAGAATGGTGAGATTGGTTGCCAGGGCATCGCTATGCAGTTTCTAGAGTGTTGTGAGTTGTTGCCAGGGGGTTACTATGGAGCTGACAGGATGTTTGTTGCTATGAAGTTTCTAGAGTGGTGTGAGTGGTTGCCAAGGTGTTGCTATGTGGTTGCAGTGTTGTGTTGTGGGCATTGTCAGAGAGGTGCTATGCAATTGCTATGGTGTTGTCGGTGGTGCTGGTGGCTAGGATGCTGGGATGCAGTTGCTAGGTAGTTGTTTAGCCTATCACCGAGTTTGTATAATTTTGTTGTCGACCAGGCAAAAACTGTAGATTGTAGATTTTATAACAAATCTCCAACCCAACATTGATGGTTGCATTTGCATTAGATACTGGTAGGTCAAAAATAAAAGTCTTTATAAATGTTGTCTAGAAAAGCATCATTCTTCTACTCTGCCGAAGGGTTATTTGAGTTCTTGCATGAAGTCAGAGTCACGGTCTAAAATAGTCCGCAGCTGGAGTTTGTCATATTTATGGTAGAATGTGACCTGCAGCTTGCATTAATGTAACAATGTTGACTGTGACGCTGGAGCTTCATGGAGTGGAACGGAGAGGGAGTGGTGGTTATGGCTGTTTATTTAAGAAATATATCTGATATCTCTCAGCTGTCTGCTGGCTAGAACTCAACAAACTCCAATCAGGACTTGTTTGAGTCAAGCATGTTCTATTGGGAGGCTAATTTTGTGTGACTAAATATATTTCTTGTTATACGTATGCAAATATCTGCAGGGACGGTGACAGAATGTTTGAGAGAGCAGCAACCTGAAACCGCGAGAGTCTTAATTTAGCAGTTACTCCACATGACGAGCTCTTACACAAATTTCAGACAGATTTGAGTGATAGAATTATATAAAAAGGGCATTATGGGTTCACATTCATGGCATTTGCCCTTTACCAAACACCCTCTTCTTCACCTTTTTCTGGGAAATTTGTCACAAGCCATTCTTTATATGCTAAGCAAACAAAAAAACATTGCAATTGAAAAATGAAAATAAAATACTCCTGTCAGGTCTTGAAGTCATATTTGACATGCTCATTTTAATTGATTATGAATACTTGCATTGTGACAACACCCAAGGCAAATGAACCCTGGTTATACAGCATAAACGAGTGACATAGTTTCAGCTTGTGGGCATGAAAATGAAAGCAGATACTGGTAAGAGGGTCATTTAAATTGCAAGCATTTATCATACTAGTCAGGTGCAAATATAGCTCAGTAGAGCATGGGTTTGCTTCCAAGCAACATCAAGGTGACATTTCTCTACAGCACAATTACACATATTACAACAAACTTGCCATTTTGGCGAGGAAAGTCGTGTTTCTTTGATCTTTTCCTAGCGTTTGGCTTGTGTTTTCTCTCTGTTGAGGGTACAAACCGCCCCCTTGGCGCCACTGGCTGTCATCGCGATGAATGTAAGAAGGTCAAAGAATCAAAAAAGAAGGCTATTGTAGATTTTGGCCTGGATTAACAATAACTTGGAATTTTTTCTTTTCTTCACACATTTCTTCCCACACTATGATGTTATTTGACCTACTGACACGTCTACATGCACATAAAAGAAACTTGGAGCACAGAAGCTATTAGAGCATCACTAACCTACTGGAATCTGCACCGTAAACAAAGACGTACCAGCAATTCTGTGCAATCATACTTCCACAGAGCTGTTTATACAGGTGTTCATATCAATCAGGACAGAGTGATACTTTTCAGACACGTGATTTACAATACTGCATTTACTGAACTAACATCACTGTACACAATAAATGAATGTGAAAGATGGTGTGGATCTGAAACTATATCAATCAATAAATCAAATATTTACCAAATCAATGAATAAATGAATGATTTCCCAGCACATAGTTGAAATGTGAACAAAAGGTTGTCTTATAAAATCTATATTTTACAAAATGAGCAAGACCATGTTTTTGAAATTCATTTTAACATCAAAATCTGAATTATGATTATACAATCCAGAAAGGTATCAGGTGTTAGTCATTATAATTAGCAAGGATTAGTTATTGTAATTAATATCAGTTTCTTTAAAGTTTCACTTTTAAATATTTATTTGTAGCACTAGAGCAGATTATTATTAATTTTGTAAAACCACGACAGGCAACAGAACATATTATATTTCTATAAGAACAAAACCTGGATTAGGAATTATAATTATGTATTAGTATCTACATGCATAAGCAGCTAAACATCACTACACGTGCCCATAATAAACAACTGATGCAAATAATAAATTCATGCGACTTGATTTTAATATCGTAAACAGTGTTTGAATTGCTGCCTAAACGTACCTTTGCATCCACTCTTTCGTTACATCCCCTGTTGGACACCAGTAAACAACTGTCTGCGAAGTAAAAGTGAATCTCCTCAGAAGTAGTGAATGACTCCGCATTGCTCTCTTCTTCTTTCTGCGCTCGCGAGTCATCAACACCGTGTTTACAGTAACCCGCCCACGTCTCATGAATATTCATCACGTGACGTTACGTCTGATTGGCTGAAAGACGTTCATAAGCTGTTTTTTTCTCTCTAAGTGTTTTTCTTTGGAAATTGTGTGTAGATTTCTGTAGATACATGTATTAATTCTATAAGTAGTCTGTAGTGTGGCACATTGTGTAGGTCACGTATTATCTCACAGAAAGTTGGTGGACAAACAATTCAATGTCATAATATTTCAAACCCCCCGCAGTTATAACAGCTCCTACACCACTGTGTTTGAATAGCTTATACTGGGCATAATCTTCCGTTGATATCCATAAACAACTGTCAATCTACATATTTTTCTCTGTGCAAACTGGTTTCATGTGATCCATGCAAACTCCTCGTGTTTCTGCTCATTTGTAATGGCGAAGAACATGTTAAAGCAGGCACGTGCGCAGGTACAGCAAAAGTAGGTTAAATAGTCCACCTTGATATTTACATCATTTTTACAAAACAAACTGAGAATTTCATTTCACACACATTATGTTGCTCCAAATGTATGAAAACTAAAAACTTGGCAATTTGAGACAGACCTCTTAAAGGGGTCATGATGCGATTTCAAGTTTTTCTTTCTCTTTGGAGTATTATAAGCTGATTGTGTATAGATAAGATCCATGAAGTTCCCAAAACCAAAGAGATATTCTTTATCAAAGTTAAGACTCTGCCACCCCCCCTTAAACGGCTCATTCAAACAGGCCCCACATGTCTTCCTCACAGAAATGGAAATATGGAAATATTTGCATAATGCAGCCCAAATGTTGACGCAAAGAAAGAATGCATGGTTTCTGTAATGCTGTAGTGTTGATGCAGCCGTGTCAGGGAGACGCTGTGTTTCTAGGTGAAAGCACTTTATTTGGCCTTTCCGAAAGTAGATGCATTTAGAAATCATTAAGATTTCTTACAACAGAACAACAACACATTTTATGGATGAGTTTCGTGAAGCTAGAGAGAAGATAATTATGACTTTGCTCTGACAATCTGGCGCTTCTGAATCAGCGACTGTATGTTTTGTTAGATTAAGAATTTGCTGTTGACTGTTCAAATGCGGAGTTTTGTGAGTAGTGTGTGTGTGTGTAAGAGACAGGGTCACACATCACAGTGGGGTCAACTATCTTAATTGCGGCTTGAGTGCAAACGCATACGAGCTTTATCACGGTGTCTGTCATGCGACTCTGTTCCCCTTTCGGGCTTGAACTGATGCTAAAACTAAGAACATTATTAACTGTCTTTACTTTAGTTTTGAAAGCTGAAGCTTGTGATTATGGAGTTACATTAGTTACATTTCCGACTTATGCTTGTGGTTTTTGGCCAATCACAATGGACTGGGTCAGCTGGCCAATCAGAGCAGACTGTGCTTGTCGGAAGGAGGGGCGAGGCGGGGCATAGAGGACCTACAATAATGTACAGTATTTGAAAAATAATGTGTTTTTTAACAATAAAACATGTCAACATATTCTGTTACACCAAAAACACAAAATAATGATCTTTAAAAAAAGCATCATATGACCCCTTTAAAACGTGGCATAAGTAAGACCAAAAGAGGCTTTAGTGTTTATGAAAATGCTCTGCTTTCATTTCCAGTGAATAAAAGCAAATATTCAACAGAATGTGGGTCATTTAGAGTCAAATGTATTTTTGCCTAATTTTTTTCAAGTTCATTAAAATGCAATGATTCTGTAGATTTTATTCATAAAACTATATGATAAGTAAATGTAGTCTTAAAAAAAGCAATCTGTTTTGAAGTCGATTTTTTAAATATATATACATATTTTTCTATGAATATATTTATTTTACATATACAACTGCTATGTGTCTTTGGTTTTCAGCATCAGACATGCAATATGCTTTTATTTTATTGATCATTTTACACAACAGCATCAGCCTGAGGGGCTTTGATGCTGGTTATAGATCTGTATATGCATCTGATATGTATGATTCGGAAATATAACAGCTGATATTGTAGTACACTATGTTATACTTTAAAAATAAAAGGTGTTTTCGCAGCAATGCCATAGAAATAAAACACTTTCAGTGAACAGTTCAGTGAAAAATTAAAATTTTCTTAATAATTGAACAATCTAAAGAACCTTTTTCAACAATACACTCTTAAAATGCGTTTAAAATGGAATCTTGGAATCGATGGAATCTTTCTATTCCACAAACTATTCTTTGTAGTTCTTTAGATTAACAGAATGTTCTTTACACACACAAAAGGTTCTTTTAGGAACTGAGCACTGAAAGTTCTTTCTGGAATTCAAAATAGTTATTTTATGGCATCTCTGCCAATACCATTATTTTAAACTTTATTTGTAAGTGTCACTAATGTTTTGTTTCCATGGATGTTAAAGGTTCTGCATGGAACCATAGATTTTAATTAAGAACCTATATTTTTAAGTGTATGGTGACATTCGAGGACTCTAGGTAAAAAAAACACCCATAATTATTGGTGATTAGACCTTTATTCCATGTGTTTTGTACAGGGGAATCCAAATCTGGGCTCTTTTTCATTTCTCCATGTTTGGGAAACGCATCACATGGCCTACACTGAACGTGTCAGAGCATGTGCATTAACAGCTCATGTTCCAGTAATATTGATTGGGATGCAGAAGTTCAGGTTCTTCAGAACATCAGACCTAATAAAGTGCCTGTTAAAATCTTACAGACATTTCCGTCCAGCACAGGGATGAATTAATGGGCCCCAGCTCTTGAAATGCCTTTAAAACCTCAATCTGTGTGGTCTGAGACCTCCGAAGCAAGCATATGAAAATGATTGAAACCATCTCTATCTGATGTCCGGTGTTGGGTCTGTGATCATGATCCCCAGCTCACGACAGAGAATGCCTGTATGATTTTGGACACATGTACTAATGCTAATTAATTAGGTTAATTGGATTGGTGGGAGTATGCAGCTGGGATGACTGGGGTGATTAGGGCAGGAAATGGACATGCACAACACAAATTACCATAACCTCCTTTCTAAATGTACCCAGAAATGACCTCTAACTGCGTTTTTGGGACAGATTCAATAATAATAATAATAGTCCTCTAAAAAAACAACTACAGGGGAAAATAAAAATAGCTTTTGTTAGAGGGATATTACATGCTATATTTGTTTGAACACAAACAAGTTATGGCGATTCACTTTATTCTTAATACATTTTCTTTTGGCCTGATCAAAACTTCTTCACTAGAATTTCTCAGGAAAAAAGGCGTGGTACATGATTTTATTAGAATTTTTTAAACAATTTCCTGTGTCTAAAATTCCATCTCTAAATTGCTGGTTAAGAGTTAACAAGAATTACATGTTAACCATGTCGTTATACAACAAATACATTTAATCATGACTGTGAAGTTGATCAACTGTGGTTACATAAAAGAGATTCTGTTTTCTTTTTAAATATGCATTAAAGTGGTTTGCAGACAGACTGACATGTCAGTTCTTCATATATTCTAGTGGCTTATTTCATATATCTATACACACATAACACATAATGTTCTTGACAGTTAAGAATTACAACTGAATAAAGGTAAATTATCAAGCATTAAGAAATATTGAAGCAAAACATTTCCCCAAACTGACTGAATTCAATTTAATATTTTAGTCTTGTCTTTCTCAATGTACTATTTATTTTTGGCATGTGTAAATGTTTCTTATAAGACTTCTGGGGGCCCTACGCAACCGGGGGGTGGGGGGGGGGGGATGGGGTGGTGTTCAGTGGTTATGAATGAAACGTCTTGAATCAAACTTGCGGAAAGCACTCGAGAAACAGAGTCTCTTCCACGCTCGCTATGCTTTCAACTAATTTTTTTTCGTCTCGAGCAAGAGATTTTACGGCATTCACGTAAAACTTACAATAAATTATCATTCATGTTTTCATAGCCGCTGGCCAAATTCAAAAGCGAAACTAAAATGAAATCATCTTTGAGAGCTAGGGGCCCCTGGTGTTTCGGGGGCCCCACACAGCTTGCGTATTCTGCGAATAGGGAGGATTGGCTCTGTGTAGGTGTTACATCTGCTCCTGGTCTCCGCTGCCACTGGAAGTCTCTGGGAATGTAGGAAACATGACTCCACGTGCTGGAACGAGTCTATCCACTGTTTCCAAATGCAGAAGAAAAATGACCTGCTGACACTTGAACAGCTTGAAGAGATTCGTTCACATTTCAGGGTATGTTGCAAAACAATGTCTGGTGTCTGCTTCTAAAATATGAGTGAAGAAAAGTGAAATGATTAAAGATTTAAGGGAATAGTTCACCAAACACCAATGACTTGTACATTCATTATATGGACAAAAGTACTGGGACACACCCTTCTTTAGAAGAGAAAAAGGCACTTCTAAACTGAGGCAACAAAGAAATTAATGTACTTTTGAAGTGTATGAAATGACTGTACCCATGTACAAGTCATTAGTGTTTGGTGAAGAGTTTGTGGCTCATTTAAAGTCACACCAGAGGTGTTCAGCTGGGATTAGACCAGTCAAGTTCTTCCACACTGACTGAATCATCATTTCTCTTTGATTCTTGTCTTATACACAGAGACACTGTCATGTTAGAATAGAAAGGGTTCTGTCCAAAGTGTTGCTATACAATTAGAAGAACACAATTCCCTAGAATATCATTATACGCTTAAATATTAAGATTTGTACTCATGGAAATTACTAAAGTAAAACCTTTCATTAGAAGGGGGTGACCTAATACTTTTGGCAATAAGGGGTATTATATATATATATATATATATATATATATATACACACACACACACACACTCACTCACAAATATATCAGACATATTTAAATATTATAGGTTTTATTACTATAACATATAATATTGCTATATATTATATGTCATACATAGTTTTTTTAGACCCTTATATGTACCTTGCAGTAAATAGAAGCCTCTTCTTATTACTTAGGTTTAACAGTTATTTATGGGTAAATCTTTCTTTTAATAATAATTAAACCATTTGATATTAAATTTAATTGACAAGACAAAAAAAGAACCCGTCAATCCATCATCAGAATCATATGACTGAGTATGTGGCAGGAACACAAAAAACAACAGTAGTTTTTTTGGAAAGATTTTAATAGTTATTGAATGTTCTACATCTTACAGTAAATATTATACAATTACAAACTTGGCTTAATTATGTCACAAAGACCACTAACTGATCTTCAAAACAAAACAAAACAATAAAAAAAATGATAATAAAAACAGTTTTACACTTCATTTCACAAGCCTGATGTGGGTCTCCTTGCTAAAACGGTGGAACGGCACAGTCTAGACTGCATTGGCGAAAACACGCTCGGACCTGCCAGAACCTCGCAGGAACGAGATCTACATGCTGCCAGAACCTCGCAGGAACGAGATCTCCATGCTGCCAGAACCTCGCAGGAACGAGATCTACATGCTGCCAGAACCTCGCAGAAACAAGATCTCCATGCTGCCAGAACCTCGCAGGAACGAGATCTACATGCTGCCAGAACCTCTCAGAAACAAGATCTCCATGCTGCCAGAACCTCGCAGTAACGAGATCTCCATGCTGCCAGAACCTCGCAGGAACGAGATCTACATGCTGCCAGAACCTCGCAGGAACGAGATCTACATGCTGCCAGAACCTCGCAGGAACGAGATCTACATGCTGCCAGAACCTCGCAGTAACGAGATCTCCATGCTGCCAGAACCTCGCAGTAACGAGATCTCCATGCTGCCAGAACCTCGCAGAAACAAGATCTCCATGCTGCCAGAACCTTGCAGTAACGAGATCTCCATGCTGCCAGAACCTAGCAGTAACGAGATCTCCATGCTGCCAGAACCTCGCAGGAACGAGATCTCCATGCTGCCAGAACCTCGCAGGAACGAGATCTACATGCTGCCAGAACCTCGCAGAAACAAGATCTCCATGCTGCCAGAACCTCGCAGTAACGAGATCTCCATGCTGCCAGAACCTAGCAGTAACGAGATCTACATGCTGCCAGAACCTCGCAGGAACGAGATCTCCATGCTGCCAGAACCTCACAGGAACGAGATCTACATGCTGCCAGAACCTCGCAGGAACGAGATCTACATGCTGCCAGAACCTCGCAGGAACGAGATCTCCATGCTGCCAGAACCTCGCAGTAACGAGATCTCCATGCTGCCAGAACCTCGCAGGAACGAGATCTACATGCTGCCAGAACCTCGCAGGAACGAGATCTACATGCTGCCAGAACCTCGCAGGAACGAGATCTCCATGCTGCCAGAACCTAGCAGGAACGAGATCTCCATGCTGCCAGAACCTCGCAGGAACGAGATCTACATGCTGCCAGAACCTCGCAGGAACGAGATCTACATGCTGCCAGAACCTCGCAGGAACGAGATCTCCATGCTGCCAGAACCTCGCAGGAACGAGATCTACATGCTGCCAGAACCTCGCAGGAACGAGATCTCCATGCTGCCAGAACCTCGCAGGAACGAGATCTCCATGCTGCCAGAACCTCGCAGGAATGAGATCTACATGCTGCCAGAACCTCGCAGGAAGCGAGATCTACATGCTGCCAGAACCTCGCAGGAACGAGATCTCCATGCTGCCAGAACCTCGCAGGAACGAGATCTACATGCTGCCAGAACCTAGCAGGAACGAGATCTACATGCTGCCAGAACCTAGCAGGAACGAGATCTCCATGCTGCCAGAACCTAGCAGGAACGAGATCTCCATGCTGCCAGAACCTCGCAGGAACGAGATCTACATGCTGCCAGAACTCGCAGGAACGAGATCTCCATGCTGCCAGAACCTCGCAGGAACGAGATCTACATGCTGCCAGAACCGCAGGAACGAGATCTCCATGCTGCCAGAACCTCGCAGGAACGAGATCTCCATGCTGCCAGAACCTAGCAGGAACGAGATCTCCATGCTGCCAGAACCTAGCAGGAACGAGATCTACATGCTGCCAGAACCTCGCAGGAACGAGATCTACATGCTGCCAGAACCTCGCAGGAACGAGATCTCCATGCTGCCAGAACCTCGCAGGAACGAGATCTCCATGCTGCCAGAACCTCGCAGGAACGAGATCTCCATGCTGCCAGAACCTCGCAGGAACGAGATCTACATGCTGTCAGAACCTCGCAGGAACGAGATCTACATGCTGCCAGAACCGCGCAGTAGTGTGTCATACATACTATGGGGCAAGGGCTCTTGAACACTCACTGAAGGGAGATAAATTCTGGAAGACTTTCTCCTTTTTGCTTTACATTTAGAATGCAAACAACGAAGTCTTATTCTCCATACATGTCAAACACAAATAGCTGTTTTCCTAAACGGTAGCGTGAAATAACAACCCCTTGTTTGATTGCGTCAAAGCCTATGGTACATCACAGGTTTTCAGCAAGAGCATGAAAGCAGTGCCACAATTACTTTAGAAATACCTTTACATACTGGGGACGTGACACGGACTTCACTAGAGCTAAGAACCCGCTGCATGCTTCACGGGCGCTAGTAAACAATCCTTTGATCGATGCCCCGTAACCAAAAAAACAGAACAGTGCATGGGTTTGCAATAGCTACATCAAAATGATCCAAACAGAAAAAAAGAACAAACAGGAAACCGAAGCCTCTTCCACACCACGACTGGGCGAAAAAACACCCAGAAAAGACCATCTGATTTCACACGGAGAATGGATCAGTTTATTTTAAAATGGGAGAAACACATCAAAAACCCTCACAGGAATAATGTGTGGCGAGCAGGAAAATATTACTGATACAACTGTTCAGGATTTAAGGAATAATTCATCCAAAAATTGATGTTCTGTTATCATTTTTTTTCCTCACAATGATTCATTTTAATTCATCTGTCCCTTTAAATTCATGATGATGTCCCTGCATTAAAATGTCCTACATGCCTGTAACTTCTCGTATCTATTTTTAACCATAGCTGCAGAATCGCTGAACTTTTCCTTGAAAAGAAAAGAAGAAGAGAAAGACAGATTGGGAAATGCGTGTAGAGGAAGAGGAAACCCTATGAAGACTTGTGCTCTGAAATGCCTCTCAACCACATGGACTGTATCACTCCACTCCAGATCAACTATAAAGATCTCCTATTTAAGAAAAATGAACATCAATCATTAATTCAAACTTTAAATAACACTTACGTAAAAAGCGCCTAAATTACATGTCCGAGTGGATGGTAACGTCTTCTATTTCAGAATCAAAACCCTTTATTTATGTTGCAGTGTAAAAGGTGCCTCTAGTCCTAGAGTTCATGTGTCATATGTCCACTACAGTGATCAAGTGCATCAATCAAGTCTCGTGATGCAAACTTATGCGAAGACACAGAACATATAGTTCACCGCTTGATATAATACTGTATAAGACCAGAAAAGGAAAGAGTAGTGCAGAGAGCGCAGAAAAATGTCATCAAAACAGAGACATGCTGTGAATTACCAGATTCTCATTCAATAATCAACAAATGAGCTGGTTTGACTGAATTGCAATACTTATTGATGACACCATGTGAATAAAATTCCATTGTTAGACATGTACTACATATACCAAAGATCTTTTGACTCGCGTTTGTCAAACAGCAGGAAAATTATTATACTGCAAATAAAGTTACAGTCATTGTCAGATGAATCTCATGGAACTTGTCAAGAATATATATACACATATATATATATATACACATTTATTTTTGCATAAAGAAAATGAAGCCTATTTTAAATGTTTTTAATAATTTTTCATGACAATTTCCTCTTGAAATTTTGATTATCCATAAATCATGGTAATATTTGTTGTACTGCCTTTGTTGATGTCAATGAAAAATATTGTTAAAAAAAAACAATATTGCAGGGATTCTAAAAAGAATCACTATTTAGAGTTATACAAATAGCCATAAAAAACTACAATATGATTTACAGTAATGAGAATTTGTGGAAAAATTTGCTTAATTATTCTGAAAAAAGAAAAACAAGAAAAATAGGTTTCACTTAATTTATGTGATTTTCTATACGTATATATTCCATGAGATTCATGAGTCACTCTGCGCTCTTACTCTCTCCCTCTACTTGAACGAAAAATACCGAAGGGAATGTGCTGTAATGTAAATGTATTATTAAAAGCAATCCATAAGCTGCAATTCAACATGATGCAACCATGCTTCGCGAGGGCATAGTTTCCATCTGATTACACTGCATTCACCCGCATGACACATGCATTACTAGACGTTATGACTTTCACATAAGATCAGAGAATCCCTTCTTCCCACTTTTGAGTGTACTATATATCGCACTAGTGGTCGCTTAGCCAACAAAACAACGAAAAGAGTGATACTGTTCTGTACTGACAATAATATTACTTCCAGATACATTACCAAGACTAATGGTTTGCAGAGTAAATGCTTGATTTTCTTAATTACATCATTAAATATGAGAGTGTACCGTATAATTGGTTATTAAGTTACGTCTATTTGTCATTGTGCAATGCTTCAGTATGATAACATGTCATAGAATACTTGATATGTCACTTCTGAGTACACTATTCATGGATACAGGCGAGGCCTTGGGATAGGAAATCAAAATTCTCTCTTTATCTCTCTCTAAAAATGCTGTAAAGTACAATTAAAAGCCATTCAAGCAGGCCGTTCGTATTATTGCATTGAACAACTCCGTTCCTACGGCTAAAATCTGTGCAACTACGGGCCGAAAGGCCCAAGGATTCACAGAGGACCAGGGGTCAGACCCACTCTAGACCCGGAGCTGATTGGAAATGATGTTTTTTTGCTTTTAGTGCTATCTACGATGCTGCAAAGTCCTCTAGAACCGGATGCGATCCTAATCGTTCCGTCAGAGTAGTGTCCGTCCTGTCTGGCCTCAAAGTTGGCACACGTTTCGATGCCCGCGGGACGACATCGCACCCAGAGTCTCCTGCTAAGTGCCACTGATACATTTTTTCCTCAATATTCACCATGAGCGCATGCCGCCAGAGCACCCATGCGCGCATATTTTTATAAATCGCATATACACGTTATAGTTTCGAAGCTTACTCTATCCTGACACATAAGCTAATAGTAACCGGCTCACTCAAACGTTCTCTATTTAGTGAATAACTAAGATTACTGTATGTACTGGATATCCTAATGAAGGTTAAACCACGTTTGCACTGCCCTACTAACGATATATTCCTTACAAATCTACATGAACAGCTACAAGCTGGAAGACACCCTTGTTATCGATGACAGAACGAAATGAGGGAGAAATGAAATTTCTTTGAACGGTTCCCAAGCGCTTAGGGAAGGCTGAAATGAAACTCCGCTGTAAATAAATGAAAGAAAATGAACCCTGTGCTAATATCTAAAGGTTATCAAATTTGGCAGCATAAGTGGATGATTTTGATCCGAGTGGTGCTGATATTGCGTCGGTACATTCCTACACACCAGCGTTTATACGGAACACAAAGACGGGCCGTGATTGGTCGAAATCATTCTGGAGTTCTTATAGAATAACTATGGAACAATGAAGAATTAAAATAACCTAATGCAAGAACATCATCCCAAAAAATGAGAAAAAAAAAATCTAAATTAAATAAAAAGATAAAAAAGCAGCTTTTACAAAAACACGTAAGAATGCATAAAGTGACCCTTGCACTTTTTTCTCTTTTTGTTCTTGCAAACGGATGTGGAGCCTCACTGTTGAGCACAGAGCGCCGATGTAAGACTTGAGTAGTTGCATACAATGTTTGACTCCAGATCTGTGAAGGAGAGAGAGAAAACGAGAAGAAGTCAGCGAGCGTTCTGCGCTGGGAGAATGAATGAGTCGTGTGGGCGGGAACTCACATGATTGGCAGGTGGGCTCTACCAGTGAGGTGGCACGTAGCTGTACCCAGGTGTTCCTTGGGGTCGGTATGTTGGCACGGTGACGGGGTGTCCTCCGATCTGAGTGTGCTGAGGGGTGGTCAGCAGCGTTCCTGTTGGGAGAGATTCTGGGGTCATTTTTTAAATCAAAATCCACTATTACACAAAAACACAAAGTTCTGAAACAGACATATGAATAATAATGTGCTGCTTAACAGATGAACTAAGTCTATATATGCCAGTAGATGTCATTTTGAATAAATCTAATTAATAAACTAAAAACTTTTACAATATTAATACATTTAAATAGCTTTTATAAATGATAAGCATTTATTTGATATAAATATTATTATTATATTTTTAAATAATTTTTAATATACAATTAAAATGTAATTTCTATAAATTCTGCTGAAACGTTTTAAGTATGTTTCTTAAAATCTTATTTTAAATATGTATTTATATTCAACCAAAATATGCATGCATGTATGTATATTTATTAGGGCTGTCAGTTGATTACATTATTTAAATCTAATTAATTACATGGTGCGGCGATTAATTAATCGAATTAATCGCAAACTAAATTTGGCTGTGAAAACACCCACAAAAGATTATTTAAAGCATTTTTTGTCCTAAATGAGAAAGTATCAAGTTGACATTACAAATAGTAGCTTTAGAATAGAAATATTTGATTTGATTCAACATATGATTTATTACACATGAATGTTTAGACTATAACAGCCTAACATAAACTATGGAACAAAAGAAGATCATTTAAGAAACATGCCAGTATTTGTTCATGCAGTGAAAGTCATTGGTAACCAAAACAGCGTTGTTAGCAACAGTCTTCAAAAGAGATTCTTTATGTTCCACAAAAGAACGCAAGTCATTCAAGTTTGAAAAGACAATTATTACTGATGTATTAATTTTTTGGGTGAACTATCCCATTAATGTTAATTATTATTATTTCTTTAATAAATACAATGATACTCTAAAGAAGAAACTAAAACTGCCAGCAAAATGTCTATGAGTCATTGATTCATTTGATTTGTTCAAACAGCTGATTCATTCAGGAATTAAAGGTCCCTTATTATGCCATTTTTAAGGTTGCTAATACTGTTTTAGGAGTGTCCTAAAACAGGTTTACATGCATCCTTAGCTTTTTACATAGCTTTAGTTTTACCTCATTTCTAAATGATTCCTAAACGACTCGTTCAAAGAATCAGTCTTTCTAAACCCCGCCTTTCACTGCTGTGATTGGTCAGATGGCGCAGTCTTTTGTGATTGGTCTACCGCGTACAGCGCGAATGACAGCCATGGGCAGACATTAGGCAAATGTATTACTTCGTGACATCGACTCGTTTTTTTTTGATAGACAATAACTTAATTTATCGTGCACTGTCGGCTTCACAACTTTGCTGAAAGGTTATGTTCACATACAGCTACATGACACTGCATGAAAGGTAATATTCGAAAAGGCATAATAGTGGCACTTTAAGTAAACGGCTCTCTCTTTAAATCATCGGTTCACACGATTCGTTCAGAAACTGTTTCTCACAGATGCACAACAGTTCTGCAGTGGCTTTGTAGGTAATATTTTCATGGGTAAAATTGAGCAAAAACACCCAATGTTGTGTTTAAAATATAACTTCTTATTTACTGAACTATTGTATAAAATCACATTTAAACTCATGCTGTTCGTGACAAAAACAGCACTTGTGATATTGCTCTCGCAGCTCCCATGATATCGCTTATCATAAATTAGACAAAAACTCAAATAGTGGCATTTTTTGCCACAATATCTTGAATTTGAGTTGTTACCCTGCATCATATTTGTCAACAGTCAACTGAATGAAATGTAAGATGACGTACAGGTCTGGGGGCGGGGTCAGTGTGTTAATTTTATTATGTATTTGAATTTTTTCATAACTAATTAATCAAGTTAACATTTTAAATTGACAGCCCTAATATTTGTATATGTATATACTTGTTCACACACAATTATATATAGTGTTTTATTGATGTAATATTTGTAATAAATCAAACATTTATTATATAAATATTATATTTTTTTATTCTAAAATTTCTTTAAAAAAAATATTTTTAGAAATATATAATAAAATAATATATTTAAGTATATTAAACAGACATATATTGATATTTAATAAAAAAATAAACCTCAATACTGAACTAAAAGTGTTTTAAAAGAGATGGCAGCAGTTTCATGGAAATAAATCAAGTTAATAAACTAAAAGTGTACTAAGAACAGTGATTATAGAAATTGTAAAACTAATTTTAATATAAAATAAACACTTTTTATTTTAAAACTATGTATGTATATATATATATATATATGTGTATATATATAAGATACGTACCGTTGACGTAGAAGAGTCGCATATCAGTAGCTGTATTTTTAATACACATTCAAGTATACATTAATTTGACATTTTTATATAATTTCTTCAACAATATTCTGATTTTTGAGCATCTCACCGGCAGACATGGCCATCGTTGTTCCGGCCATCATGCCCATGGCCATGCCGTTGGAGCGGGGCACGGGTACAGGAGCGGGGTAGATGGCGGAGGGGATACTGTTGGGCTGGACCACCGTGGTGTGGTGGATTACATGAGGCTGGGCGGCGTACACTGGCTGCGTGTAATAAGCACCCTGAGAACAAGACCAACACACATTACAAAAGACCGGTGACGGGGCTGAAAGGCTGAAGGTTCAAAACCTGTAAGGGATGATTCACTGTGTTGTGATGCTGGGTGTTATGGGAACAAATCCCAAAAGTCCTGGTTGTGCGGCAAATAAAGGGTCTAAGTTGACTACAAAACATCACGCAACCAAAATGACTCTAGTGATGGCCACGTTACTTTAGCTTTTACCACAGTCAGATTACTATACCAGTGTTGATGCAGTACCATAGTGAACTAGTTCAAAACATTTTTGGTCATTGAAATAAAGTATAAATACAAAAAATCTTAACTAAATGAAAATTGAAATAAGCTGGTAACACTTCACAATAAAGCGTCATTTGTTACCATTAGTTAATGCATTAACTAACATGAACAATGCATTTATTACACTATTTATTCATCTTTGTTAATGTTATTTAATTACAATACAGCTGTTCATTGTTTATTCATGTTAGTTCACAGTGCATGAACTAATGTTAACAAACACAACTTATGATTTTAATAATGCATTAGTAAATGCTGAAATTAACACTGAAATGCTGTAGAAGTATTGTTCATTCTTAGTTCATGTTTACTAATGAACCTTATTGTAAAGTGTTACCAAAACCAAAATAAAAACTACTACACAAATATAAAAATACAAAAGCAGAAAAAATACAAACTAAAATTAAACTTGAAAATATGAAAATAAAACGAATTCAATATATTAATGCATACTATGAATAATACTAAAATAACACTGTACTAAATGACTAGCATATTACACTCAAAAGTATTTCAAATAACAATATGATACTTTTTGATACTCAAACAGTCCATTTGACTTCTTTGATGTGAATTATTTGGGTAAAACAATATTCTAGAAGGAGAAAAATGATTATTTTATTAACTGGGAATTGATTTCACTGTTATTTGAATCATTGTTTGATATCACTGCTTTCATCTTTATTGCACAAATGCATTAACTATTAGGAAGATTTTACAAAGCTTGCATATAGTTTGACCTAGATTACATCATTTCAGGTCAAGCAAATTCATATATTCTGAAAGAACATGACAAAATAACACGTTTTCCTGATGAATAATGCAGAATATGATTGTAAGTCAACTTTGATTACTCTCCTAATCAAAACACAACAACACATTAAGCTAATCATGGACTGTGTTCTTCCAGTTTGTTCCGGGTCAGATCAGGGTCTTACCTGAGCATAGAGGTTCTGCTGGGGATAGGCACTTCTAATGGGGTACATGGCCGTCTGGTAGGGGTTAGGAGATGGGGAATAGGGCGGGGGCTCCGTTGGTCTGAGTAGGGGGCACTTTATAAGGCGTTCCTGCAGCATATCCTGAAATACAGAACGAGACAGAGAGAGAGTGTCAGGTCAAGCGGGCATATGCCAAACAACAATCGAATGAACACATGAGTCTAACAAAAATGTAATGAGCTAAAAATGTCCATGTCTCTGGTTGGCTTTCCAAAACCTCCATGTCGCCCCCTTCTGGTGAGCAACAGTGAGTTTTAAAGAGGGAGTGCGCTGAAATTCTACAAAATGTGCTACATGAAGTGCAAACACACACACACACACACACACACACACACACACACACACACACACACTCTTTTTCTATACACAACATCTGGCTTTTATTTGAGGATTGTTGACAACAAAGTTGTAAAACATGCACATGAAGGTGACATCAGCTGCACAAATGGGAAGAATACATTGCTTGAGGCGTTATTAGTTACACAACACACCAACAGATTCCCTACATACCGAAGAAACGGTGTCAGTCATTTCCACACGTTTAACCAACCACTGATGCAACACACCGGATTCCACTCTCTTTAGTCTAGCTGAGCCATTCAATCTGTCTAATTCAACCCCGCAACACTCGTTTAACACTGCAATCCAAGTCCACAAGCCCTGCTGACGGCCTACAGTGAGAATGAAACCTTAGATCTCAGACTGTATGCAATGTGAGATATTACCTGTCACAAACCCTAGTGAGCCGCCGACCTAGACCGCTTTTTAAGACATTAAAATATGTTGCTTTTCAGAGTTAACAAAATCCATTAAAAACATTTCCATTACTTGAAATAAAATATATTTAAAGAATATTAAATGCTTCAGCTTTTACATTTCAGCTAGTTCATGTTTATTTTATTGATGTATTAAAATAACAAAAAAATTAAATAAAACAACAACAACAAAGGTCTAATTACAAACCGATTCCACAAAATTACTAAAACTTAAACTAAAATTAAACTGGCAATTATCAATAGCAATGATCTTTTGTGGTGAAAAATCATTCAAGCTAGCATACAAAGTGAAAATAAAAGACAATTATAAATATATTTATATAACACAATTGAAATCATATTACAATTATATATATCTATAAAATATACTAATGGAAAATTGTATTGCATAAAATTATGAATTGAGACTCCAGAGCACTTCATGTCGGTTGCTGTTATAAATCTAAGTCCAAATCAAAATAAGCCTGTTAATTAATAGGCACAATTATTCAAAACAATATTTTTGAATATAGTATTTGTTTATTATATAAATATTAAACAAATCAATAATCTAAAATAAATATATCACTATTGCAATAATTATATTGTTCAATTATATTGAAATAATTATATAATATAATAATTATATTATAATTATATTGTAAATAAAATACATTTTAGTATTAAAAATGACTACTATTTTTATTTAAAATCATAAACACAGCAATTTTTTTTCTTGCATTTACCGAATTCTCATGGATCATACTTCAGGTCTGAAAATCTAGAAACCCATATAAATACAGAACAATCACATAGCTGGTAAAACTATTAAATATTGTAAAATAGTTGCCTGTGTAAGCAGTAGGCAGCAGGGCAGCTCACTAGGTTGTTGTAAAATGTGTTTACTCAGCATGCGTGAAAGTCATTATGTGATCAAATCCTGCAGCGTCAAAACTGTGTGTGTGTGTGTGTGTGTGTGCGCACGCTCGGGGGAACAGAACAATGAGGGCAAGTGTTCTTCAGATGCAGTGCGGGGAAAGGGTGTGTGTTTGTGTGTTATAGAGTCACAGGGAACACACAGCAGTTACAGTAGAGTATAGTAATGATATTTACTGAATGCTGTAGATGAGGCCTGGTACTGCCTGCTCTCTGAGCCAGCGTCCATGGCCAGGTCATAGGAACCTTCTGCGGGCCCCGGAGCAGATGCCGTCTGGGGCCAGGCCTGCTTCACCAGCAGCACTGTCCCAAACAAACACAACAACACAAGAAGAGTTACACACATGCGTCACTATTGTGTGGCCACATCTTTATCTCCAAAAATCCCCCAGACTCTCCTCTCTTCCATTCACAGTCCATCAGTAAACCTGTTTTAACATAGACCCCAAAAGTAGGGCTCCAGAAGTAAAAATACTAGTCAACAAAAGGACAGATCTACCGTAGAAACCACTGATTTCAATATTGAGTTCAATTATCTACACTACCCACAAATATATATACATATATAAAACATGATAAATGCTACATATGCTAAATGTTTTAACATTTGGCAGTGCAAAAAGATTTCTAAATGTCAAAGTTCCATAATCAAAATTATGGATAACATTGAATTGATAGGAAAACTAGCATTCAATACAATACTGTATATTGCATCTTTACCTCAGCATCTAGTTTTAGTTATTTCATCTCCGAAAGGTTATTTTGCTCTTTAATTCAATTGTGTGTAAAACGTCCTACTTTTGGCAGTTCAATCAACAAAGGAACATGTTAAAAATAAACCATGGTTCATAATGGTTTATTCGCCACATTAGAAACGGAAGATTAAGTGTTCCATGTAGTGTGCTACAAGCATTCACTGCACATTTAGCCAAATGGCAATCCTTATCGGTGTTCATGCATACAAAAATGTTATGCTATATATACACAGCAAAAACATTATTAGAAATATGCTAGAATGCTAATGGCATAGAGCAGTGGTCGGCAACAGGCGGCCCGCGGGCTACAACTGGCCCTGCAGGAATAATATCTGTCCCGCGCCCGCAGCCAGATTATTGTGATAGCGGCTGGTTCTGAAATAGATCTGTCATGACAGCAACAGTTTCCTCACAATCACAGTACGTGAGTGGAGTGATTCTGACTGGAGCGAGGAGCAGATTTTAGCACTCACATAGGCTACTCTGCCGGACACAAATGTGGCTTTTTGTTCATGACTGTCCTACTAAAGCATTTAACACAGAGTAACAGCTCACTACCAGTTACAAAAGACACTGTAACAGTCTGTCACGGGCAGTTCTAGTTGTATTTATCAATTCATTTGTTTAATTATCTTTGACTGTATTCTGGTCCACCATCTAGTGGCGAAAGTTTTTTTTTGGCCCGATGCCAAACTTACTTGCCGATCCCTAGCATAGAGAATAAAGATCCAAGCAAGGTACATTGTAGACTGATCCTTCATGAACTATTGGCCTTACGAAAGCCACGTAACCGGATAACTCCAGGAGGATCTCTGTAATAAGATTACTGGATCTTACGTCATGATGATCTGCAAATGCCTCACTCACAAAGTGCACTTCAGCCTAAAATGCATGCATGCATATGATATGAATGATAATCCTTGGTAATGATTAAATGATGACACTATAGGAAGAACAGTCATTCCCAATGACATGATGGGACTCTGCCGCATAGATGCCTCACTCATGACTGTACCGCAGCACTTCTGCCTGCGCTTATGCATGCATGCATATTATGATATGAATGATACGTCTGGTAATGATTAAATGATGACACTATAGGAAGAACAGTCATTATAGATACGTAGACGTCGACCACTAGCAGATTTAGCCTATACTGATAATTAAAATAGTAAAAACATGGTTGATAACTGATTATAGATAGTAGTTATTAAAATCAATAATGTGTTCAAAAACTTTCCATTTAATGTAAAATAGTGCAGAAATGTATTAAAAAATTAACAATGAGAACATTTAGATTTTTTAAATCAATTACAATACATACAAATATCTAAGCTTCATCACTACTGCCACTTATTATTTTATTTTAAATATCTACATAAATGTACAACTAGTGCAGTCGATTTTGGTCAACTGACAGAGGATTTTGAAAATACCGATAACTACAATTCTAAATAATAGCCAATAAACAATTAAAATCAATACATTAGCTTTTAGAATCAATAATATGAATTAAATGTTCCACCTAATGTAAAATTGTGCTAACCTTTATTTTATCGTCATATTAAAAATATAAATAATGTAAAATTAGAGGAGAGAAAATGTCTCATATGTTTTAAATGTAATTGTATAGAGGTCGACAGATAGTGGTTTTTGCAGATACCGATAACTAAAATGGGAAAATGTGGCAGAAAACCGATGAATTGCTAATAGTTTTGAAAAAACAGTAAAATGTATGAAAACTTTTCATCTAATGTAAAATTGTGCTAAACTAAGAAGATTAACAATATGATTAAACCATGAGAATATTTTGTATTTATTAAAATAAATCAACATCGACACTTTTATTATTCTTATTTGAATGTTATATAAAATATATAATTGCAAAATAGATGGAAAGAGGAAAAAGGGACAGAAATAACACGGCTCGGGCCAAAATTGTTAGTGAACAAGTAGATTTGAACATTATCCAATTATTCATTATATAAAACAGATTGTAGTCGGCACAAACCACATCCTCATTCTTGATATGTCCATTTAGCATCATTTACTGCCTTCATCAAATGATGAATTCGCACAAGGCATTATTACACTATTTTATTGGAAACAGTTTCCTGTGTCAACAACAAAATATATATAAAATATAAAATTCCCTTTTAAAAGCTGATAATTTGCCATCCCAACAATGCTCTTTATCAATTAGCTGCATTTCATTTTGTGTATTTTGCATCTAATTACCAATAGTCTTATCACACAGACTATGTTTTGTAATATGTATTTTAATTGGTATTGTTAATGACAAAAAGATCTGTTTAAACTCTAAATGCTTTTAATGGAGATATTGGGTGGAAACTAAAATAACTTGTGTATCAGATTGTGCTGGTCAACCAAAAGTGCCATTTTACTGATATCTGAGATCATATCCAAACAAAATTATTAATAAAAAAACCTGATTCCAACAGCAAAATGTCAACTTGATCTCTGATCTACGACAGCCTGCATAAGCATCTGAAAACGGCAGGTGGCATGTCATAACATTACAGACAGAAATGATACAAGCATCTGTTCAGGGCGGCACTGATTACACCACAGACCTCACAAACCAATCCACTACAGCACCATGTACATCTGATCCAAACATGTCTGCTTACTGCACAGATCCAGTGTATCTCTTTTAACAAAACTGTATTAAACACCATGCTTAATATTGAGTCCCCGCTGGCTCAAACAAGCCTGTTAACACAATACTGGGAAACGATCTTCATCACAGGACTCATCCTCACTGCGTCTGCTTTCTCTCAAGACTCAAATCATGCAGGTTTACACCTGAACAACTTCTGAATATCATTTGTGGATGCATTATTCACATATATCTCTCCAGATCGAGACACAAACAGATTTACTGATAGAATTCATTTCAAGAAGCAGCTAATGAAGAACAAAACACAATTAGTGGCCATATACATCAGTATTGTTCAAGATCAACTGTTACATGAATACTAATAAAGCCAATTTTGTGACGCTTATTGTATATATTTAGTCTGAGAATTGCATCACTGTATAACAGTAATACGCTGTTTAACTGTTAGGGTCCGTATGCGTTTGTGAGTACAGATGCATGTGTTTTATTGGTGTTAATGGATCATTAAAGTGTGTAAGTGTTCGGCCTCATGTATTGTTTGCTAATGTAAGTGTGTAATGCTTCATAACGAGTGGACAGAATGCATGTGTGTGAGTGTGTACACACCTGGTGGGTATCCCGGGCTACCTGTCTGATAAAGGTTGGCTGTGTAGGTCGGGGCAGTCGTATGGTAACCTCCAGGATAAGCTGGACACATGCAAAGAGACAACAGTTGAGAAATGACACTACAACTTGCTGCAAATCAACATGAAATCACAATGAGCAATTTACTGGATGATATAATGGCCATTTCTCATGACTGAATGCACTGGCTAACAAAGTAATGTTTCAGTCATATAAGATATACAATTTTCCTCAATAAATTTGACTAAATATTGTGCTGAAAAAACCTTTCTGATATTAAATTGTTATATATACAGTTCAAAAGTGTATTATTTTCTCTTATGCACATAAAGGCTGCTTATTTGATTAAAAACACAGTAAAAACAGCAACATTGTGAAATATTTTTACAATATAAAAGACCTGTTTTCTATTTTGAACATATATTTTATTCCTGTGATCAAAGCTGAACATTCAGCATCATTACTGCAGTCTTCAGTGTCACATGATCTTCAGAAATCATTCTAATATACTGATTTATGATCAAGAAACAATTCTGATTATTATCAAGGCTGAAAACAGTTGTGCTGTTATGTGACATTTTATCATCATGCATTCACAGGCAATCAAACCCATGATCTCGGCACTGCTGACGGTTTGGAGCATACACCAAATACATCAAATTAGAACGTAACAAATGTTTTCCTTCTATTAAAGTCATCAGAACATTAATTGATGGCAGCAAGTGCAGATTCTCTTCTGTAAATGAAGGGGCGGTTCATTTTTCCAGACATACTGATCCAGATCAGGGCCGTACGCAGGTTTTTATAAATACAGAGGTCCCAAAATAAAGATTACTAGGGGGGTTGGGGGTATGCTCCCCCGTGCAAATGTTGATTTTTCTAACCTACATGTGTGGATTTTAAGATGTTTTGAGGCTCATAAATTGGATGACAATATAGGTTTAAAACCAAGTCAGTGGGCAGTAGCAAAAATTATTTTTCAAGATAACAGATTCTTAAACATGAAATTAGACAAAAGTGTATTAGTTTACATCCCTGAATATTTCTGTTGGTCATTTTAACCTTTCTATGTTAAAACAGCGGTCAAATGGGAAATATACTTCATAACTGTCTGAGGCGTCGAGCTGCAGTTTGTACACTTAACACCTGTGTACATAAACCCCGCCTACTTTGATTTGATTGGCCATCCACCTCAAACACTTTGATGTTGAAGAGCGCTGCGCTGTAATGCTGGCGCTGAGGCGTCTCAGATGAGATCATCTGTTCTCTTGGCTTTTTATCCTTGCAGGCAGCACCAAAGTATATTTAATATAAGTTTATTATTTTACAACTTTTATTATTGGAAAAATACCGAGGTCCGGACCTCGGGGATCTCAATGGTGGGTACGGCCCTGATCCAGATCATTCTCTGTAACCTGTGCCATCATATGAAAAGGACAAAGAGAGTCCGCGAGAGCGAGGCGAGCTCTTGATTGAACAGATGGTCTCCATTACGACTCGTCTGTCTCAATAAGACACAATCAGATGAGTGAGAAAGGCAGCGCATCGCTCTCATACTGAACAGCTCGAGCTATCAGACGTACAGGGCATCATGGGAAAGAGTATTCATGTCTGAACAGCTCTGCATTTGATCGACACTGGAGGATGCAGGACAAATAAAGCTGTTCAGTTTGTTAAGAGTGAACCTGTGAGTATCTGTTTGATCATGTGCTTCTTAAAGGAACAGTTCACCTAGAAATGACAACACTAGGCGCGTTTCCATTACAGATTTGTAAAAAGTATTGCCAAATGACGCCGTTTCCATTAACCAATGTTATGTGACTAAAAGGTAACCTTTTGCCTCTTGCGATAAGTTATGGCAACGGCTTTTGGTGGGATTTTGGCTAAAAGGAGGTGTATGCGTGTATCTTTACAGAAGCAATGAGGAGAGACGCTTCAGAAACGTGCGTGGTGTGGCTGGAATAAACACAAGCACTGACTAGAACGGCATCAATCATCTTCAGCGGCAGTATCAGAGCCACACTGCGCCGCAGACCTTTAACGCAAATTGTTTGAGCATTAATTGCAGGGAAAACCCCTTATATTCGAGAGCGGCAACATATGAAGTGTTTCTTAGAGGTTATAGGACATTGAAGAATGATCATATGAATATTTACATATGCCATGTAATGCAGAAAAAACGCTCAATTGCAGATTTTGTGAAATATTCCTTTTTCAAATTGCCTGAAAAACCACCTCATGTGAGTGTAAATACTTTTTTGTGATATATGGGAGTTTCTGCTAAATTTACGCGTTTCCATTAGGCATATTTTCAATTCGCAATTGTAATTTGCACAATTTGAAAGGTAATGGAATTGACTAAATCTCATTGCATTTCTGTATATTTTTCGGTAAGAAGATATTTAGAAGAATGCTCAACCCTGGCATGTACATAAACAAGAGGTACAAATTTACCTGCCAAAGCTTTTCTATCCCACATCTCTTTATAGCATATGCTGCTACTATTGCTATTGTCTCAAATATGAGCAAATATTCAATATATCAAATTGTTTCATAATTGAGGAATTTTGCAACATTAACACTTGATTATGCTTTGAAACCGTATGTAATGTATTACGTTATTTATTAATAAATGTGACTTGACTATTAGCCTTTTAGGAGATTTCAGAATGCAATTAACCTATAACAATGACTGAAATAGCAATAGAAACTAATTATATTATGATGAAAGTTTACAAAGACCAATATTTTCTTCTTTGGAATAATGCGCACTAATGAATCATAAATAATAGGAGCAGAAAAAGGTTTTAAGAAAGTAAATACGCTGAGACATTGAATCAATTTAGTCTTTAAAGCTGAAATCTGTCATTTCTGAATTACTATCTGAACGAAATGGAAACAGAATGACTGTTTTCAAACTAGTTTCCCAAACAACACTTTGAAAGAGGTAAAAAGTTGAATGACATAAATTCAGCAACTAAAAGTATTTTTAAAGTTCCCTCTCCTCTGAAATGACCTGAAAGTTACCCATGTGTTGAGCAGCGCTCACAAAGACACGGTTCGATTACGAGTGTTTCCAGCCCGATACAAACACTGTCTCCACCTGCATGTGCACTGACCTACAACTCCCTTTAAAACAAGATATTTACATTTCATTCATCATTCTTTCACTTCAGTTCATTCATCTAGAACCGCTTGTACTTTAATAATGTCGTAGTTATTCTAAGAATGCTGTCTGTCTGGTCTTCTATAGAGAATCTCTCTCACTGAACGTCTGTTTTTATTTGGGGTTTTCTGGGTAAGGGAATGTGTCAAAAAAGTTACTTAAAAAAAGGAAACAGCAGGTAAATATTAATGAATAATAATATTAATACAATTATTATCTACAGTAATTGTGTAATATATATATATATTTTTTTTTAATTTTTGTTTTAGTAAATTAATTGATATATTTATACATTTAGTCTATTCTATATATTAGGTCAACATGATAACATGTATGGTTCATTTATAGTGAAAATAAAATGTATTAGAGTAAAAACTAAACTTACAGCAGCTATTTGTACTGAATTTCATTACATTTTAATTCAATTCTATTTACAATTCTACATCCTGTTCGATTCAAATGAAGAAATTCAAGACTACCCTGACTAACTAATGACCAACTACTGACTACTAGTGTTGGGTATCGTTCACATTTGAACCGGTACGGTACCGGTATCTGAAATTCAGTACCGGTACCCAGTGGTACCATTTTTCGGTACTTTACTCTGTGTAATAACAAAAACATTTATTTCAGTGAAAAAATAAGTCCAAAACTTTCTATTTAAACATTTTGAACAGTAGGGCCCTCAGAAATTCTTGTGTTTATTTTTTCTGATAATCAAATGAAGGCATGAAACATTTATTTATGTTTAATCAAATGAAAACAAAAACCTTTTTTTATTTTTTGGCAAACAAACAGAGGTTTACTGTTAAAATTAATACATGGTAGAACAATCATTTAATTTTTTTGATAATAATTGTATTTTTTTTATACAATTAAACAGAAATAGAAATATAGGAAAAAAATGTATTTAGATTATAAATTATAAATATATATGTAGTTTTAAAAGTGTACACATTTTGGATTCTATAAATAAATGTCACTATAATGTGTTTATGCTTCAGTTACTATGTGTCAGCAATTATTGACAGTGAATCTGGATGAGAAATTGAATAGCTCTAAGTGTAACCTTTCATTAGACCTTCTTTTATTCATCTAAAACTTGACGAATTCCGTTGCATTCCGCGCTATAGAGTAAATTCATTTTTATGAATGGACTCCGCCATCCTGTCCACGTTTTCACGGAAACCATATGACCCTAGAAATGTAAGCACACTTCAGAACATTTGGGTTTGCCTTGTGTGTTGTGTTTTAAAGAGTTGCAGGGGTGACATCATGTCACAGGGTCTCTCTCTCTCTCTCTCGTACGCGCCCAAATGCGTTCTCAGGTACCGAAACTTGGTACCGAACGACTTAATGTGAATCGATACTCGGTAGCACCGGCGCAATTTGGTCGGTACCCAACCCTACTGACTACAAACTTAACATAGGTTTTCCAACAAAATTCTCCCCACTAATTTCATAAGCAAACATCTCAAATTATGGTCAAATTTGTCTCTATATCAAAGTCTGAGATAATTCAATGTAACCTAATTTCTCATCAAATTATCTCAAGAAATAATCTGCTTTCTACATTCATTATTACAGCTTAATAATGGTACTTTCACTGTTCAACAACTGTCACATCTGTCTCTATTTTTATTTCTCCTAAAGAATTTTCTAAAATAAATCTCATACTTTGTATGTGAGAAAACCTCTAAGCAATAAGATTTTCCTCTTGGTAACGGAAGAAAGGCATCATGAAAAGACTGAAAGCGAGGGAGAGAGAGAGATGTTGGCATGTATCTATGTCTCTATTGACCCACAGAATCCCTTCAATAAGAGCACATCAAATATGAGCCCACGGTTGCCATGGCAGTAGACAAACACCTGCCATGAGTGACACACACACACACACACACACACGTACGCATGCACACACACACACACACACAAGCACGTATGCACGCACGCGTGATCATGTGATCAGAAGCTGAGTTTTCAGCAGCATTACTCCAGTTTTCGAGTGTCGTGATCTTTCAGAAACCATTCTAATGTTGAAAATATTTATTTTTGGGTCAACTATCTTTTTACAGATGATATTACAACAACATTTGCACTTTTACATTTCTATATATTTGAGAGTGAAATAGGAAAACCTGATTAGTAGATGATATTATTGGCTAATATTATTTATGATTTTGGATGCATCAGAAGAAAAGTACTTTCATTGGTTGTTCATTACATTTTAATGATACCAAACCTCTTCTTGAACAAGCACTGATGAATTATAGCGCAAGGCCACCGACATTTATTAATAAAGCATGTTGTGTTGTTGTTAAATACATGCGTGTCTCTCATCACGTACCTGTGTATGCAATATTCTTGGGGTTTCCGTACGGGTTTCCCGGCTGCACTGGACTGTACACCGGGTTCATGGTGGAAGACAGTCTGTTCTTACTGAGAGAGAGAGAGAGAGAGAGAAACAGGCATGAACTAACACAATCATCTGCCTAAACAAATAAAGACAAAATACACACACTCTCAAACACACGACACGGCCAAAATTTGTAGGCCTTATATATAAATATATTCACACAAGATGCAGCATACATTTCTGAATACCACAAAAACAGCAGTCAGTGGCCGTTTTTACCTTGTTTTGAAGAACTATGTTTAACCTCAGAATCAGATCACGTTTTAGATGATTCTGTAAAGCCTCGTTTGAGACACAAACTTCACATGATATTGTTTGCCTGATAAAACCTTGAGTTTCAATGTAAGTATTAGCTTGCCAGTCAATTTACCTAACATTAAAATGTTTGGGGTGTGAAGGATTTTTTTTTTGAAAGAGGACTCTTCTGCTCATCAAGCCTACATTTACTTAATGAGAACTTCAGGAAAATCAGTAATATTATTACAATTTAAAAGAACAGTTTTCTATGTAAATATATGTTAAAATGTAATTGATTGCTGTGATCAAAGCTGATCTAAAACGGCTCATTTAAACACGCCCCACATGTCTACATCACAATGTGGAAATATTTGCATAATGCAGCCCAAATGTTGACGCAAAGAAATAATGCATGGTTTCTGTAACGCTGTAGTGTTGATGCAGCCGTGTCAGGGAGACGCTGTGTGTTTCTAGGTGAAAGCACTTTATTTGGCCTTACGAAAGTAGATGCATTTAGGAATCATTAAGATTTCTTACAACAGAACAGCAACACATTTTATGGATGAGTTTCGTGAACCTAGGAGAGGAGATAATTCTGACTTTGCTCTGACAATCTGGTGCTTCTGAATCAGCGACTGTGTGTTTTGTAATTAGTTTAATATTAGCTATAGACTGTTTAAATACGGAATTTTGCGTGTTGTGTGTGTGAGAGAGAGAGAGTCACAGTGCAGCATCGTTTGTGTGTGTGTGTGTGTGTGTGTGTGTGTGTGTGCTCACGTGTGTGAGAGAGGGGGAGACAAGGTCACACAACCGCTGCTTGTGTGCACATACGAGCTTCATCATGGTGTCTGTCACGCGACTCTGTTCCTCTTCGGGCTTGAACTGATGGTAAAACTAAGAACATTATTAACTGTCTTTACTTTAGTTTTGAAAGCTGAAGCTTGTGATTATGGAAAGGGGCGTTACATTTCCGACGCGTGCTTGTGGTTTTCGGCCAATCACAATGCACTGGGTCAGCTGGCCAATCAGAGCAGACTGTGCTTGTCGGAAGGCGGGGCTTTGTAGAAAACGACACGTTTGAGAGAGGCGGGGCATAGAGGACCTACAATAATGTACAGTATTTGAAAAATAATGTGTTTATTGAACAATAAAACATGTACAACCAGGGCTGGATTGGTAATCGGGCATACCGGGCATTTTCCCGGTGGGCCGACGCACTTAAGGGGCCGACAGAATGTTTTAGTTTTTTTTGCCATCATGCAGGGACAGCGAGCAGCCAGTGGCCCATTGGTTTGTCTCCTGTTTTGACAGCATAAACCACCTAACTACAAAGCGCTATAGACAGAGTGATATAGAAGTATTTTGCTTCGCCTATATACCCCAACTTCTTCCTCGTTGGCTTTTCCCATGTTTTCACAGCAGCTTTATCAAGAACAGGCTTGCTCTGCGGTGAGTGATGCGGGCCAAAGAGCCAGGAAGGAGGAGGAGAGGAGAGGGTTGAATCGGTAAAGTGCTTGATAGGGACTCGCAACGGAGGCAGGCATCTAAATATCCTAATGTGTGCGTGCGATTCCACGATTGTAGAATACGCAAACTCTTTTTAATAAAACCTAAATTCGTCCGCCGTGACTTTTATGTCAAGTTAAGTGTGTTCATAGAGGTTTCCACGGGCCAATGCGAATTAATCTCGATTTAAATGAAAAAAAGACACTAGATTGTCGGACCTTATCCAAAACAACTAGATGCAATGATACTACCACTCAAGAGTTTTTGAACAGTAGCCTAATATTTTGAATGTTTTTGAATGAATTCTCTTCTGCTCACCAAGCCTGCATTTATTTGATACTAAATAAAGCAAAAGCAGTAATATTGTGAAATATCTTTACGATTTAAAATAACAGCTTTCTATTTGAATATATTAAAAATGTAATTTATTCTGGTGATCAAAGATGAATTTTCAGCATCATTACTCCAGTCTTCAGTGTCACATTCAGAAATTATTCTAAAATACTGATTTGCTGTTCAAGAAACATTTTTACATATTATTATTATTATTATCAATTTTTAAAACTGTTGAGTATTTTTTTTCTGGATTCTTCGATGAATAGAAAGATCCAAAGATCAGCGTTTATCTGAAATAAAAAGCTTTTGTAACATTATACACTATAGGGTACAGTTCTTTACTCAATCATACACCGAACACATCATTCTGTGCATGCATTTTCAGTTTAAATGCGGCGATCCAAAACTGTGAATCTAATCATCATTCAGGCAAAACTGTGCTTCAAGAATGAGCCACAATGCTGACGAGATCTAATCGCTAGCACACCCTGAGCACATGTGAGTTGATGTATTCCTCTTATCGGCATCATTTTTCATTTAATTTACATTTAAAGCCATTATCAACCATCTCTAATGCAATGTATTAATTATTGAAACCAGAAGCCCTCATATCCTGTTGCTCATATTCCTTGCAGGGTCTGAAGAAATCTGTCATGTGATGGATATTTATCAAGACTTCAAAAGAATCATCTAACAATGTTAAAAACGAGAAAACAAGTGCTGAGCGTTAATACAGCAGAAGAGTGGCTCCTTACGGAAAACAGTGTGCCTGTCAGTGTGTGTTACCCTCTCTCATTGTGCATGTGTGTGATCTGATCTCCCCTGAACACTCTGATGGCATTATCAGTCAGTCAGATGGAAATAGAGGAAGAAAAGCTGACGAATATGGGATCAAGCGTCAGAACCTTCCCCTCGCACCTCAGCCACACACAGTGAAAGCGGGAGAAGACTGAGCCTGGAGCTGTTAGCATGTGTTCAGATGTGCCGTGAGTGTGTCACGAGTGTGTGTGTGTGTGTGTGGGAGAGGTGAAATGTCAGAGCGAGTGTATTTATGATCTATGATCACACACTCACAAACACAAGTATAGAAGATCAAGGTCACGACATCTAACTAGTCAAAGCGGCTTGATGCTGCACGAAACACATATCAAAGACTCAAAAAGAAAAAGAGAGAGCTTTCCATTCCCTAAACATGCAAAATACAATCTATAAATTATTTTATAAAAGCATGAAGTCATGAGAGGTCATGCGTTGCAGTGATTTTACTATTTTTATGGAGGATCAGTTACTTAACAGATCCCTTTATGGTAAAATCATTAGAATGTATATCTCTCATGGCTTATTGTTTTAATAAAGTATAAGCTTAATAAGAGATATAAAATTATTATAAAAAATTGAATTGGCCCTGTTTGAAAAGGTATTGTAAAAGTCAATACACACACTTGAATTCTATATGTTTGTGATTATTCAGCAAATATACATTAAACTGACCAAACATGACAGTACATTATATTTCAATAAATGCTGTTGTTTTAATCTTACTATTCATCAAAGAATCCTTAAAAAATCTCAGTTTACACAAAAATATGCAACAAAATATTTATTGAGCAGCAATTCAGTATAGTAATGAAGCTGAAAATGCATCTTTATTCACAGCAATAAATTACATTTTAAAATATATTATAATTAAAAAAACAGTTAATTTAAATTGTGATTATATTTCAGAATATTCACAGTTTTTTTATCAAATAAATGCAGCCTTGGTGAGCATAAAAATACTTTCATAAATATATATAAAAAAATCTGACTCAAAAATTCTATGGTAGTGTATATTTAATAAATTATACATTTAATTTAAAACATAAAATAGCACTTTTTTATTTATGGTAAAATTAGGGTAAAACCACCTCTTGTTGCTTTAAAGTCAACATGAAATCAAAGTCTATTTATTTTTAAATACACATTATTCCAGTGACATCACTGAGACCTCTTATGTTTCACCGGGAATGACCTGATACATAATGGGCTTTTTTCTCATCTATTTGAATATGAATGAGAAATCTATGACATCATCATTATGAAAGCAAAATAGGTTATGAATGACATTTCATATTGACTTTAATAAGCTTGATCAGAGGAGCAGGTGAAACTGAGCTGCTCTGACGAAACACATCAAACCCTAGAGGAGAGAAACATGACATACAACAGATATGAGGCTCATAACAGCTGCAATAAGAGTGAACACAACATCAATATTGCCCCCCCCCAAACAAAAACCCACACACACGGTGGAAGGTGCTGAGCACTAGACTGACCTCTTAACGTTCTGACTGGTGTCTGTTGGGTACAGATAACTGAATTTGTCAGTGGAATGCCCGCTTGCCATTCTCAGTGAAGGAAAGGCAAATGAAGGAGGTAGGAAGAATGGATATGCAAATCTGGAAATGACAAAAAAGAAGGAAACAAACAAAACGAGAGCAGGTCGTGATTAAAAGGCAAACCATCAAGCACAAGCACAGCAGAGCAAAGCAAAACACAGCAAAGCAACATAAAGCAAGCAAAGCAGTGGCAAAGAGAGAGAGAGACACACAAAGTGACAAGCAGCAGAAATCAAAGCTCACACACCTTCACACACTGATGGACAGATCAGTATGGGGTGAATAACAGTGCGCCGGGGACAAGCAGCGCTGGATTTACACTGTGTTCTGTGAATGTTCTCGTGTGCATGTAGATTTGAGTTGAACTGCAGTCAAACCCACTTAATATCACATCTTTAATGAGATGCTTATTTCCTTCCCACACACTTTAAAGGGTCAGTGTGCAGGACGAACAAGGAATGTCAGCTCCATTTCACCTTATTACATAGAAGGACAAGTTTCACTGCTTAAAGGAATGGAAATGAACATTACTCAGATGTAGATGATTTTGTTTCTTCATTGGAACAGATTTGGAGGAATCTAGCATTACATCACTTGCTCGCCAATGTGTCCACTGCAGTGAATGGGTGCCGTCAGGATGAGAGTCCAAACAGCTGATAAAGATATCACAATAATCCACAAATAATCCACACCACTCCAGTCCATCAATACATTAGTCTTGTGAAGCCAAACGCTGCATGTTTGTCAGAAACAAATCCATCATTAAGGAATTTTTAAACATCATCTGGACTGAATCAGGAGAGAAATCTGCACAGATCAAACACTGTTTACAAGCCAAAACAGTCCAGAACATTTCTAAACAAATATGTGAGTGGATTTTGATGTGAGAGGAGAACAGGAGATGGACTTTTTCACTGGAGGAAGTATTATTTTGGAATATGGACATATTTTGGCCATGATAGCAGCAATTAAAAGATAAAACACAATGGATTTGTTTCTTACTAACACGCAGCGTTTCACATCACAAGATGTTAATTGATGGACTGGAGTGGTGTAGATGTTTTTATCAGCTGCTTGGACTCTCTTTCTGACGGCACCCATTCACTGCAGAGCATCCATCGGTGAGCAAGTGATGCTACATTTCTCCAAACCCGTTCTGATGAATAAAGACACTCTTGGAAGGCCTGAGGGTTAGAACATTTTCAGCAAAGTATAATTTGTATAAATGTATCGGAGGCCAGCGAGGCGCTGTGCTGAACCTCACTCCCCTGATCTCAAGAGACGCACTAGCGACTGACGCTACAGTGGCTCCAGCCATTTAAGCCCCCATGTAGGGGCATCCACCACCCACGCTGAAGATCAGGGTTCGAGACCTGCTCGGAGCAGCCGCATGGGACCAGTTACATAAATGTGTTAACAAAAAAAGTCCAGCAAAAAATAACTTTCTTAAGTATCAAATATCACTGTACTGATGGAAAATTAAAGACTAGACATCACATTACCCTTGATTCATGTGCAATAGAGGCCACAGGGGGCTACAATTTGGATGACTTTTTTTTTTTTTTTTTTACATGTGACTACCGAAAAATTATTGATTACTCTAAATTATAAAATAGGTTAACAATGAGTATGCAAACATGTGATTTAAAAAAACGTTACATCACCAATACTGTTTTTAGCTAACTGACAAGTTAACTGAACAATATGTAGAGATTTCCATGAAAAAATAATAAAAAAAGCATAAAAAACGGTCAAAAAACATTTTGAAACGCAAACCGCTGCCATTAAGGTAATGCACACACTTTGCGCCTAACCTTTCACATTTTTATCATTTCACATGCTCTAGCAGCACTTTGCATTTTCTTACCTAAATAAAAGTATATGCGCTGGGTTGCTTGACTAAAGCCCGAGACACACTGCATGATTTCGGCTGTCCCAGACGAAAGACTGACATCATGAAGTAATCGTGAGTCTTTTATCTGGGACAGCCGGAAATCGTGCAGTGTTTCGGGCTTAACAAAAACCAAATAAAACACAATAAGAATCTAAATATTTCTACACTTGTCTTGGAAATGCATGAAAGAACACGATCTCATCACATAGAGATCAATGCTAATTAACTCCAAGCTAGCAAATATACATATCCTATAAATTGTGTTGAAAAGTGCAACACAAAATCCATATAAGAGCTTTTAGGATCCTTTAGGCACAACGGACACACATTCCCACATCCTGGATTGTAGACACCGGTAATGTATTTTTCCAAATGTAATGCAGGTAGAAAATGCATCCAGGTGACAATCCTGCATGCACACTTTTTAATGCTATTTATTAAATTACTTCATAAGCATGCCAACAGCGCCCTCTAGTGAAGGTATTGTGCACCTGTGCTTGTCGTCATCTCATGTTATCATCACTGCTGTTTAATGGACAATAGAAAAGGACATGAAGCAGGTCTGACTGCACTGTGCATGGGCGGCTCTGAGCTGCTGGTGTTCTGCAGACCGGGAGTCATTAATCAGGCCGTGACAGGATCACCTTGAGCTGCCCCTCGCACCAGAACACAATCACCTGTCCTCTCTGCACCAATGTCTTCCTCAGTAGGCCAGTGTAATTGATGGCATGGTGAAGAATGTTCAGCTGTTACATAGACGTTACAGGAAATCTACTGAAGACATGTGTGTGTGTCCAGAACATGTCCAGACGTGATGTAATCAGCTTCCTCGGGATTCACAGATTATTATCAAATATATACTGATGGAAAATGAAAGACCAGATAACCTGATTCTTGACAAGAAGCAGGGATGCTACCATTTGTCACCAATTAATCTGAGTGACCTTTCAACTTGTGATTATATGATTAAAAAAATATATTTTATGGAGAATTCTGTGGCAGATTTCCATTTGTATGAATCATAAACCATAAAATAATAAAAAGGACTGAGGTTAAAATGCATCTCAATGTGATCAAGCTGGCTAATTTTCCAATCATAAAGAATAATCTAGATCTTATTTAAAAAATGCATATTCAATATGGTCCTGTTATCTTTAATAAAATCATTAATTGAAACAAAATAAACATGAACAGAATGTACATTTATTCATTTAGTAGACATTTTAATCCAAAGCGATTTACAAATAATATTTATTTATTATTTATATAAATAATATTATATATTAATACTATAAATGATTTATAATCTTGTTTAGGTTGAAGTACTACAATTGAGTACTTCACTGAGATAACGAACAAAACAGATAAAATAAAATAAAATTAAAATGGAAACTAAATGTAAAATAAAAAAATTAACTTTAATTTGAATTATTAATAAATACTACAACAGTATTTCCGATGGCCTGAGATTTCAGCTTTTAAATCATTACAGAAATGCTGACAAACATTTGCATGTGGGCACAAATAGATGTGCATTCATTCAAATAAAATGATATTTTGATGTTCATGGTTGTTTGTTTTTCAGTTTTTAAATATGAAAATTCTCACCAGTTTCATCAGGAACACAATATCATCTTCATATAGCACATACACAGAAAACACAATCCTCAACGGCAGCGATGGTATTGGGAATAATTAACTGGAACACACAGACAAGAAAGACGTTTCTTATGGCTCAATGAGCAAAATGCAGAATAAAATCAGAGACAGAACAGACTGAAGTGCACTCATTATCACGAGCAGGTATTATTCACAGCTTTATGTGCTCTTCTACAAGCCAAACACGCACCGCGGCTGATGGAGGGTGGAGAATGGGGTTGTGAGAGCACACTCGGGTAACTAACCAGCATCAAGCGGCACCAGACCGCTCTTCCTTCATCCCCGTAGAGTCGTTCATGGGAGAAGAGATGTGCAGGGAAACGGCAGACTGCTAATACACGGCTGGTTTAATGCATAGCGGAGCTCAGAGATGGCAATAAAAACATGGCATTAACTGATATTAATGTATGCAGATGAGAGAGAGATAATATCACAGACACGGGTGCTCAAGATTTCCTCCTTGTCCTCATCAAGGGTTTCCCTTACTTACTAACTAAAAAAAAATATTTCACAAACACATTTCTGAAAAGAATGTAATAATATATATATATGTGTAATATGCACAATTGTGCTTTCTTTGTCTTTTTTAGATCTTAACAGAAATGGACTATGAACTGTCATATAGAAACAAGCATGCAGAATTGTATAAATTCTAATATTTAAATATATATGTATGCATGCATATATATATATATAAATAGATTTTGCACGAACTGTTTGTTTAAGAAAGCAGAATTATTGTGATCTAAATCAGAATCTGTCTGTCATCTCTCCATTCGACTGTCTTTCACCATCCCTCCCATCCTCCGTCTGAGCAAATCAATACCTCCTCCTTCCCGTCCCTCCCCCCTCTTTTCTTCTCAGGGTGAATCTGAACACACTGCAGTGCCCTTGAGCTCTCGCTGCTCTCCTTCTCTCTCAGGCAGAACAGAGTTGGGCAGTTCTGCTGCCGTTATGTAACGTGCTGTGCTGCTCTTTATAACACGTTGTTGAAAGGTGCATTGCACGCGGCTCATTATATCTGCCCTGCAGCATCAGGAGACGGGAAACCAGACGAGGGGAAATCCAGACGCGAAATCAACCATATTCATCTCATCTGCCTATTGATACAGAATTCAAAATGATGTGAATCTGGATGTGGGTTTATGATTCAGCATGAACAAACTGTATGAGCTTTTGAACCTCTAGAAAGTAAATCATGTATTTAAAATGAATCCTACCTAGATGTATATGTTAAATAATAGCAAAATAATAACATTTTCATTGTGACCAAAGCTTTTAATAACAATCATGATTAATTAAAATCCATTATAAATCTTATTAAGTTAGCAAGTAAAAAATTTTTTTTTGAATCTAAGAAATCCTGTCAAAAATGTGTGGGTCATATTTCACGACAAAATCTTAAAAAATAAATAAATGATAAAAAAATATATTTCAATATTCATATTTTGATTCAATAAAATATAAAAAAAATGACACTGTCCCCCACGTAATAAAAAGGGGCAGTAATGCAAAAAATCTTTATAAATAAATAAAAACAAAATAAAATGACAAAATAATAGTAATTCAATTATTAATAAAAAAACAAGTTATGCTTTGGGATATAACAAGATCACTGATATCATTATAAAGTTAAGAATTACAAACAACTCTTAAAAGTAAAACAAAAATGCATAATGAGAATTTGGAATGAAATTGTTCTAAATTGAAATCGTAAAAACAGGCTTGATTTTGTCTCTTTTGAAATGAGAATGAAATACTCTCATTGGCGAGGTTCACTGAAAACACATTAGACAGCAGTCGTGTCCGGTGGAGGTAAATCTAAGGACACTCTCTGACCCCGCGGTGACCCTGTGATGATGATGATGATGATGATGATGTCATCACAGTGACTGCACACATCAGCTTCCTGCAGCACAGGACGTCTCAGTAACGCTGCTTCATTCACAATCCAGAGCGAAATGCTTTGTACTGAACGACTGCAACAACAACGCAGCAAAGCTTAGTCATGACTTTCATTCAGTCAGAGATCCTCAGTCCGAGTACATGCCATATTTCATTTGCCCATTCAAAAGATTGTACTATCTGCCTTCAGTTCTATTCTCACAATCAAAAGTTCTTATTTTCCAAACATATCCACAGAAATGTTTTTGTTCAGATACACAACCAACACGTTTTAGAAAGAAGACTTTTATGCTGATCAAGGCTGCATTTATTTGATAAAAATACAGTAAAAACATTAATATTGTGAACTATTATTATAAATGAACTGTTTCCTTTGTGAATATATTTTAAAATGAAAATATTCCTGTGATGCGCAGCTGTATTTTCAGCATCGTTTCTCCAGTCTTCAGTGTCACATGATATTCAGAAATCATAATAATATACTGATTTACTGCTCAAGAAACATTTCTGATGATCATCAACGATGAAAACAGCTGTGCTGCTTCATATTTTTGTGTAAAGTGTAATATATTTTATTCTCAGGATTCTTTTATGAAGAGAATGTTCAAAAGAACAGCATTTATTTTGAAATAGAAATCTTTTGCAACATTATTAATGTCTTTTCTGTCACTTTTGATCAATTTGATGTGTCCTTGCTCAAAAATATTAATTTAAAAATACATACATTACTGACCCCAATCACAATGGCACAACATAATTCACAATTACACTAGTACACTGTACTCATATCACACTAAGCTGAACCTGACATGCTTCTACAGTTCACGTTTAAATATTAAAGATATTTCAGGCTAGATGCCATATTTAAGTAAACGAAGGATTACAGGAACATGTGGTTCTCCTGCAGGTCTTTTGATGATCAAAACCGCTCAAGGCACTATACTTCATCCTTATTTTAATTACAAATCGCTGTAAGTGGTACAAAATAATAAACAAAGGCTTTGGAACAATTTATCTTAAACATAAATTATTATATACAACAGCTTACATCAATTTCTAGGATGGAGAGTTTATAAATGTTACGCCCTGGAAACATTAAGACTGACGTTTTCCTTAGTGCATCAAAAATTGGTATCAGACAACACTTTTTATTATTATTATTAATAATAATAACAATCAACTTTAGACTGTATCTGATAGTAACAAAAGCATTTTTTCTACTGTATATCAATGTTTTGATGCCTCGTTCCACTAAAAGCATACAACTCTAGAGTGGAGCTTAACCAGACAGAAGCACTAAATTATTAGAATAATATCCCTCACTAAATATATAAAACACACTGGCCATCATCAACCAAAAAGTACGTTTGTTCCTGCACTGACCACAATGGCCACACTGCTGCTTTACAGCTGCATGTAAACTGACCCCTGTGTGTAGAGCTACTCAATCTCACACAGACTTCACAGCTAACTTTGGTAAGATGTTTATCCCAGTTATGTGGACCGGCCCCGAGGCGAACACATCTTTCTTCTCCTCTGCTCAACAGTACACACACACTGAATTAATGATGCTGCTGCACAC
Organism: Gymnocypris eckloni scoliostomus; assembly: GCA_027564155.1. Lineage (NCBI taxonomy): Eukaryota > Metazoa > Chordata > Actinopteri > Cypriniformes > Cyprinidae > Gymnocypris > Gymnocypris eckloni. The sequence goes on from CM050423.1 coordinate 28,339,635, forward strand.
AGCACAGAAGAGCCCGAGGGCCCGGCCATAGGGACTGAATATCACTGATTCCTGAACAAAACACCAGGATTTACTTTACGAAGAGGTGTGTTGTGTGGAGCAGAACGACGAGCAACAGTGATCAAGCATACTCAGAAAGAGACATTCATTTTAAAGGGGTCATGAACTGCGAAATCAAAATTACCTTGATATTTAAGAGGTCATTGTGCTCTAAAAACATCCTGTAAGTTACAGAACTCAAAACTTTCTCATAAGTCTTTAAGGAAATCTGTGGGGCATTTGCCCATGCAAGCATTGTGGCTGGTTGCTAGGCTGGTGCACTAGTACTGATACTTGACTTAATCACCATTAATAAAAGTAGAGAACTAAAATCAGGAAAGAGACAAACGGGTGTTAGATACGGCCCACACATTAATATTACCAGCTCTTAATTAAAGGGGTCATGAACTGCCTTTGTTTTTTATATTGTACGGTTCTCTGAGGTCCTCTTATAATATTATCAAGATTTTTTGCATCAAAAACAACATCATGTAGGAGTAATAGGCTATTTTCTGCCCTGTTTTTACCCCACCCCCATCAGAACGCTCTGTTTGAATAGGTGTGAAGGATTGTAGACTTGGAAGTAAACGCCCACTGCTATGATTGGCTAATAGTTGTGTATGTTTGACAGCCTACATCCTTCACAGATGAACGCTGCTGTGATTTAGGTCAAAAACACATAAATACTCAGTACATATCAAAGCAATAGTGACCACATAATTAAAACATTTACTCGCACTTGTGTGTTGTGACATTACTGTCGGATCCAGTATAGTTTCAATCTTTCTGAAAATCCTGCATCGAATTGAGCGTAGTTTGTAAATTAATCCGTAATAAAATGAAGTGAACAAAGGATCAAGGTCTTACTGACGCGGTCTGGAACTTCATTAAAAATAAAGTTCATCAAATACAGTTTATCGTTTAGTTTCTGTGTAGACGTGCCTTTGCCACTCTTGTCATGTATCTACTGTGTGCATGAATCAGTGGGCGGGGCTAAACAGGCAGTGATGTAGAAGCAGGCGTTGATCATCATCTGCAGAAGTGGTGTTTAGCAGCACTGTTACATCATGAAGATTCAATATAAGCTGTTTTTAAGAAATCTAGTTGATTCCCATAATTCTCAGTTCAGATAGCATGTGAATGATCTTACGGCTGGCATGAGCGCAGACAGACCAACAGAACACAAACCCCGTGAGATAAAGGACACATCGCAGTCTTTTCCTCTCCTTCTTTCCTGCAGTGTGGGTGACGGAAGAGAAGCGTTCCTCTCTCTCTCTTTAGCGGGCGTAGGGCTGGGCGATATGAGCAAAAATTCACATCTCGATATTTTTGGGCTGATTTGGGGTATGCGTTATATATCTCGGTATTTTGTATTTGGATTAAACAAATAAAGTGAATGTTACCAAACGCCTATATTATGTGCAAAAAAGGATCCAAATCACATAACATTCTAACGTGGTAATCTAAAAACAAAAACAATGCTTTTAAAGCAGAAGTTAAATTTACTAAACTGTATTTAGTGTGGAATTTTTCAACAATATTCACTCATCATGACACTAAAATATGGCATTCTAAGCCAATCTATTACAGTTTTTCCTCAGTCAGTAGAAAATGTTCATGCATGAAAAATAATGTCATATACCGTGAAACCGGTATAATTTAGAAAAATACCGTGATATAAACTTTTGGTCATACCGCCCAGCACTACCGTATCACTTATAAAAATATATCGATATATTGTACAAACTCGGTATACCGCCCAGCCCTAAGGGGGCGACAGGAAAAGCGGGTTTTCTGTCTCCATCACTCTGATCTGACAGGCGAACACACACACACACACACACACACACACACACACACACACACACACACACACATGCACACACACAGGGCATCTGAATTATTTCACACACAAGCTGCACACACACACACACACACACACAGACATCACCACTAGAGTGTGTGTGAAGATCTGGGTCAATTATTTAGATAATACTTAAAGCTGTGCTCAGAACAGACATCACCACCTGTGTATCTGTGGTGAGAAAACAGTGTGTCACTTGTGGGGACAAACAGACACTGTGAGGGTCACACACATTGCACACACACAGTGAGAAAGACACAGACACACTGCACACACACACACACACACACACACACACACACACACACACACACACACACACACACACACACACAGGTGTCACGGACTATTGTCAAAGACAGACACTTTCACACCAGGGCTGCATCATACAGCTGACAACAGATCTGATCATACATTTGGTCATTTTGGGCCTACAATAAATGTGCAGCTGACTGATATCTGGTGCGAAACAGAAATAGCTTAAATCCACAAACCCTTCAAATCAATAGATTTGAGAACTGACCTGCACTAGGTCTGTGCCAATACCATCCTATACAAATATGCTGTGAAGCTTTTTCTATTAGATTACTGTATACTATACAATTAATACTTTTTTTATTAATTCTGATAATTTATCATCAATAATAATTTTCTTGATATTATTCCTTATATAATTTTACAATGTATATTAAGTAAAAAAACGAAAACATGTATTTAGTAACTTCAAATAATTAATAATTTACTATAATTATTATTTCTTATTAAATAAATATGAAATAAACAAATTGACTTAATATTAATATAAAAATATATAGATATTTTATTACACACAAATATACAGATACACATACACACACACGCACACACACACATATATATATATATATATATATCTTCTCAATTTTAATCAGTAAATTAGTTATATATTAATAAATATTAATCTATAGCTCATTTACTGCTTGGCCAATTAACAGAGGCAGACAAATTCAGTTTTCAAATGAAAAATTATTATCTCTAAATATCTATACAGATTTTACAGCATACCACCTAAATGTTACTCAATAAAAGGCCATTAATTTGTGGAAATGAACCATTTTAAGGACTCTGTGAAGCAGCGAATGAAGGAATGAACTAGCTGACATTCAGTGATGACCTGAGTGAATGAAAATCTTCCCAGACCGTCTCGTGTTTAACAAAGCCTGTCTCGTTCCGCGGCGCTGATGGGGTCGAGCTGGAGGCAGAAGCGCTGTTTCACAGCAGAGGTACAGAGCGTCTCAGCGTCCCGTCCCATCCCCCTCACATCAGCTCACTCGCTCCGAGGTCCATAAGATCAGTGCGAGGGGAATACGAGTGATTTACAGTAACATTTACAGATTCAAGCCGCAGGACAGTCGTTACGAATTCTGATTCCAATTCCAAGCTCTGAACAAGAACAGGCTCTTAATTCCCTGCAGCAATCTCAAGAGAATCAGTCAGACAAAGAGAACGCTATTCATCCGCCGGTGCCAAACCACGCGTCAATTTCTGTCATACAGTTTGGTGAAGGAAGCACTTCAACAGCTGAGAACGTAATTGGGATTCACACACGCTTACAAAACATTCATGCAAAGCAAAGGATGCACGCGTATCCACGCACGTCGTCTATAAATACTGCTTTCCACCTGCTTTCTGCTTCCACGAGATTTCCTACGATTCATCTAAATGTCAGTTTCAATGCACACTAAACGTGTCCGTTTCTAATAATGCAGAACAGACATACATGCTGCGTGTCAATTAACACAATCAATATCATATTACAATGATTTTAAACTCATTTAACTTTGGTGTTATTATTCCAAATATACCTTGCTGCACAATTAAAAGGAATATTCAGGTTATAAAATAAAACTTAAGCTTCATATTACACATTTGTTTGGACTACCACAGATAGTAATTATGAGTAGTTCAGAAATAAATGGAATAAATTATTTAATCATTTTTACATTTCTCATTTATAATTATTGAATTACCTTTAATACTATGGCTACTACTACTACTAATTATTATTAAAAACATATTTCCCCCCTTCCCAAGACAGTCTTTAATTAATTGAACTTCAGCTCTTAAAGGAAAACACACTTGAAATACACTACATTAAATACACTACTACCATAAAACCCTATATTGGTGTAATGTTTAGGGTTGGTAAGAATTTTGTGTAATGTTTTGAAAAGAAGTCATATGCTCACTAAATATAATTTTTTTGTCCAAAAAAGAACAGCATGTATTTGAAATATAATTGTTTGTAACATTGTGTCTTTTCTGTCACGTTTGATTAATTGAATGTGTTTTTACTGAATAAAATTATTAATTTCTTCATAAGAAAAATCATACTGACCCCAAACTTTTGAACAGTAGTGTAGTCTACTCTTGTTTTCCACAGAATAATGCAAATCATGCAGGTTTGAAACAACGCAAGGGGTGTAAATGATGTGAACTATCCCTTTAAGTTGTGCTGAACCCGGAATGTTCCTCTAACTGGGTCAAGCACTAACTTTTGACTCCCACAACAGAACATTTCTGACACCGCTGCAGTTAATGCTGGTAATTTGTTACAAGCTCACAGGTGCAGGAGAAAAGAACTCACCTGAACCATCCGGAAAACCCAAGGGAAAGCCTTCGAGCCTTAATCTCTCTCTCTCTCACACACACACACACACACACACACACACACACACACACACACACACACACACACACACACACACACACACACAAAACACTCATGAGATGCTTAATTAGCTATTCAAAAACAAGTCACACAATAGGTCCTTCCCTTCCCAGTGGCTCCCTAACAGGACCTGAATGAGAACAGGGCATGCAGGGGAGTGGCCCTCTTCCAAAAAATGCCATTGTTTTAACTGCCCTGCAAGAGCTTGTCCTCTCTGACTCTAAAAAGGTCCATTATGTCTCAAATCCTGCCTTTCACTGAAGCACTACCTCCATTTTGTATAGGACATTATCCTGCAAACAATTGCCTCAAAACCAACATGGTGTGCTGAGATGCCCCTGTCAGGATTCAGAGCCCGGTTCTTCTGTTGCCTCTTTCTCCCTTCATTTACCCCCGACATACACACACAGCACCGCTTACGACGGCACCACAAGAGCTGTATTTGTAAGCTTCTTTCCTTTCTTCACCTTGACACCTTCCTCCTCCGAGGAGAAAAGAAGGGAAGGGGTTTCTTCTCAAAGGGCTTGACTGGAAACACTGCAGCAAACTATGCATTTGTGTACAATACGTGCACTTTCTTGGGGTCGTTAAGTAAAATCATTACAGAAAAACAGTAATATAGTGAATTATTATTACAATTTAACAGAACTGTTTTCTATGTGAATGTATTGTACAATGTAATTTATTCCTGTGATCAAAGCTGAATTTTCATCATCATTACTCCAGTGTCACATGATCTTCAGAAATCATTAATATTCTGATTTACAGCTCAAGAAACATTTCTGATTATTATCAATGTTGAAAACAGCTGTGCTGCTTATTATTTTCATATAGTCTATATATTTAATTGTAGGATTCTTTGATGAATTAAGTTTAAGAGAACAGCACTTATTTTAAGTAGAAATCTTTTGGAACATTATTAATGTCTTTTCTGTCACTTTTGATCAATTTAATGCATCCTTTCTGAATAAAACAAACAATGTCAACTATGATTTTTAACATCAATTTGTTAATATGAAAATCTGACTGCTAGCCTAAAGTTTAATACATTTTCAAGCAAATGGATTTACAATGCTAAATAACTACTTATCAGGAATGAAAATGTAATTCCATATTACAATGCATGTAACGTGATGATGAACATAACACCACTGCTGACTATCACAGCATAGTTTGTACAGATTTACATATATTTGGTACAAAACAGTATTCATTCCAAAGTTTTATATATACCCAAATACATTTTTGTGAAATATACTATCAACTTCTGAGTGAAAACTACTAAACAAAATAACTGAACCTACTCTCTGAATTAAACAACAATGTAGCATACTATAGCTTGAAACTGTTAACGTTGCCTAATGCACGCTACTTCCCACTAGAGCCCAGTATATACTGTGTGCGTAGTTCACTAATATTCCCCTGCAAACACATGCATTCATTGAAGTTCCCTGTCCTCTGTCTGTGTCGTCCAGTGTTTCGTCAAGCTGCTGCATTCTTCAGAATCAGATGGTTTTGTGTGAGGGAGTTCAGGAATATGCTCAGTACTTGTGTGATGCTAAATTACGTTTGGCAGTCTGAACTGCACACACACACACACACACACACACACACACACACACACACACACACACACACACAGACACACTCACACACACACAGGCACACACAGGCACACACACACACACACACACACACACACACACACACACACACAGTGAGTCACTCTGTAACCCCACATTTACCAAAATGTGTTGGTTCAGCAGGATTTTTGTGCAAATTATTACAATGGAGAGAAGCCAGCGGCTGGCGGAGACAGTACCAAACACACACACACACATGTTGGTTTTTATGGTTAACGGGACTCTCCACAGGCGTAATTAGCTGTGGGCGTTATGACCAAAATCTTATATCACAATATGACAAATTTTATATCACGATAACAATATATCACGATATAGTGATTTTTTTTCTTTAAAAAAGTTATTATATTAAAATCTTTCGTACCATATAATTTTCATAATCCTTGTCACCAATGTCAATATCAAACTAATACAAACCTAGAGAGAAAAAACACGTGTTAACACGTGTATTATGTATAAATTCTATACATATTATAAAATATATCATTATTATTGTTATTTTTATTTATTGTCATTAAAGTTACAAAAGTGATTTAGTCGAGAGCAGTGAGAGGTTTTATAGCAGTGTGCTGTGATTAACATGAACGAATATTGGAACGCTTCCCCTTTAAGACTGAAGTCCGGATCTAATACACTGTTACAGATGCATTTTCTCTTTCTGCCGTTTACTCTCTCTTAAGACCTAAATCGCTGTGTTTATGAGGATATTTGCAAAGACGGGGATTCTGACGCAAATAAGTGTGTTTATGTAATTGTTCAAAGTCGGCAAAAAAGACAAGGCACGCTCCTCTAACACAGAAAGAGACGGCGCACGCATATAGCTCTGTTGTTTGAGTTTCAACGGCTTAAAATCGGTTGTTTTAAAACTGCAGTGCTTAAAAACGCGTGACCATGCTAACGCATGTTTGGTCCTGGCTGCTCGTTCTCCACCTGTTTCTGTCTCCGCTTCACATCCCGTGGTGGGCGGCGTGTAAAGATCGCAGTCACTCAGATGAGGAACAGGTATTACCGGAAACAATGTATTTTGTGACACCACGATATAAACGATAGAACATAATATGAAACGATAGACTTTTTATTTCATCTATCCGATATATATCGTCATATCGCACAGCCCTAGGCGTAATGGTTTTTATACAGTACAAACCATATTTTCTATTGCCCTACAACAACCCTAGACCTAAACATACTCCTTACAGAGGAAACTGCATTTTTACTTTCACTAAAAAACTCATTCTGTATGATTTATAAGCCTTTTGAATTATGGGGACACTGAAATTGTCCCCATAAATCACCTTCTCCTTGTAATACCTGTGTCATTATACAAATTTGTGTCCTCATAAACCACATAAACATGCCCACTACACACACACATACACACACTGCTGTAACGTCCTTCATCTTTATCACTCAGATGTTCTGACGGCAGCAGGTGGACATGAAAACTCTGCCAGCAGGTTTGACCTGAAGGCACGAGTGTGTGTGTGTGTGTGTGTGTGCTGCCCGAGGGTCTACAGTACTGCTGAGAGAGAAGGTGAGCTGATATGAGTGACGGAGGGGGCAAATTAAAGAAATAAGACAGATTATCACTCTACTGAATACAATCATTTAATCTATTCTAAAAGAACATGCGACACTTATGTTATATATAACTCAATTTAAAATACTAAAAAATACTTTTATTTCATAACAAATGAAAAATACTTAAGATAATGTTTAAATATTAATATTTAATTCGTATTTTCTATGTAATAGTTGCAAGTTACATGAAAAAAGTTTTTCAACAGATTTATAATGCAGCACAGAGGTGGCATAAATGCATCTGCACAATTACTACAGCGGGAACAATCTTAAAAACACCTAATTATAACATTGTTTAAATAAAATGTTGCCATCTAACATTAATTGATTACCATGCATAGCACTCCGAAAACATTTATAATATATTAATTGACTTCCATTATGCTCAAACAAAAAATAAGGTATTGATTAGCATTTTTTGCAATGAACATTTCCAAATTATATAGCTACAATCTTGAATTAATTTTTAAGAATTGTGTAATAAAACATGGCACTAAGACGGCCTGATTTGATACTGTGAAAACTCAAAGTCTCAAAAATATCATTATAAAAAACAAACAGACAAACAATCAATTAAAAATCATTTTCGGTAATTGAAATAAAGCTTAAAAAAGATCTTTGAGTAAAAACATTTATTTGAGTATTTTATTTCAGTTGTTAGCCAATGCAACCTTTATGTAACTTTAAGTTTTAGTAATTGTACAACTTCAACAATGAAAATTGGAAATGTTGCATTGGCTAACAACTGAAGTGAAATAAGTAATTCAGTTTTTATATCACACTGGGTCTCAAGAAAATCATCTGGTGCAATAAAGAAACCCTCCGATCAGAGCAAACAATAATGAACCATCAAGAACCCTAAATAGAGTACAAGGTTCCTTCGGTAACTGTAAGTACAAGGTTCCTTCGGTAAGTCACGTGTTACTCGTGTCACAGCTGTGCGACGTCTAGAAATAGAAATGATTGAGTATTTGGGTGGCTGTGAGTGTATGTGTTTATGATCTGTAGCAGCTTCTCAAAGGAGCCGGAGACACTCACACAGCCAGAGACTCCTTTGTTTACTCCCTTGAAAAGGAGACTCATCTTTTTTCATTTAATATGTTTGGTGCGACTAAACCGGTAGGAGTTTCATTTTTCCCACAGAGAAATTCAGCAAGGCTGTGATTTCAGTGTCTGCCCACAGAAAGTCCAGAAGCGACCCAGCCTACACGCCGCTCGGATGATGTTTAGTAGACGTTTGTTCTCCTCACACAGTATGTGTGTCACACTCACACTACAGCGTGCACAAGTTCTCCACATTACTAACAATCAGCATCAGCACCGCGCCAAACACACGCTCACTAACAGCAGCACAATCCTTCTTACTGACACTTCCTTATCAAATTTTGGACTAATTTCTTACTGATTCCTAAAAATGAACTCTAATTAGGCTTTAAAGCTCTAGAAGTCAAAGATATACTCTTCTAAGTCTTTAACCAAAGAGCATTTGAGTTTCATAATGGACAATTAGCATCAAAGTGAGTATAATGGTCTTAACTAAGGAGCGTCTTCGTCAGGATAATCTCGTTAACTCTAGTACAGACCTTTCACCAGCTGCTTATTATCTCTTAAACACTTTTCACTGATTTGATCTCGGACTCGTGTTGTTTACTTGGTTAAGGGCATTTGTGAAAACCTGAAAAACAAGCCTCTTGTTTAGCTATGTGGAAAGTCTTGTATATATATAAAATATATATATTTGAAAGAAAAATATTAACGTAAATGAATAATGAAAGGTGCATTAAACGTGTTTGCATATAGGACAAAGATGAATTATGAATCTAAAAACCTGTTTAAATAATCTATAACGGTCTAGCACCACGGTAAACCAATATTTAGTTTTTTTTGGACTCACAAAATAATATCTTTTATTTCTGTTTATTCCCTTTTTAACGCCATGCCAGCATCAAGGCTATTTTGATCTCTGAATACATTATACAAGGTATATACAGTTAACAAAAGAAACATTTCAGATGTACACTAGACAAAAATTATAAAATAATACTCTCAAAATAAATAAATATATATAAAAATGTGCATATTAAATACAAGTTAAGTGTAACGAACAATGCTAAATAAATTAAATAAATAATTATGCATATTAAATACAAGTTAAGTGTAACACACTAAATAGATTAGGGGTCGACCGATTATAGTCCTGGTCGAATATCGACGTCAATATTAAGCATTTTTATGGTTATTGGTATCAATCATTTTCAAAACTGATTTGCCGATAAAATACTTTAAAAGCATTTAAAGAAAGTTTTTGTCAGATCTCCTTGTTATTCTTAATTTTGAAATTAATTTAAATTTTCACACAAGACATATCAGTTATCGGTCTACTTGATCTGTAATAATCGGTATCAGCATATTTAAAAAAATCTAATTCAGTTTAAATTTGATTAAATAATTTAGAGCAATTAAAACAATGTGCAGATATGTACCATTTCTTTTTCCATGATAACATGCTTTTCACTAAAAATCACCTAAATACTGTGGTAAGTGAATATAGTAATAATTTAGTCCCATATATCAAGGTCCCACGGCATATGTCCAAAATACCAGAGTTTACTGAGACACTGCCACAGGATGTTTTTATAAAGGTAGGTTCTGTATTTGGAGAAGCTAAACTATTAATATTTAATAATAATAATAATACTATATCAGGGTAATAGTAAAAATGTGACAATTCTGTGTTTTTATTTTTACAAAAATAAATAAGAATAATTCTCAACACTATCTAAAGTTTAATATCTCCACACAATGCTCTTCAACATGGCCACTGCATGTCTGTTTCAATGTGTATATGTTATATGACGTTACTGTCAGCTGATCTCATGAGGAGATACTGATACCCTGAAACAGCATCACACATCTAATGGGATTCCCCTGTAGCCACCAGGCAGGATCTGCTCCTGTTTATCAGAGGAAACCAACATCCCCTCAGGGTGCGCGCGTGTGTGTGTGTGTGTGGTTAATCTGAGCTCGAGAAGCACTATTACAGTACCGTCGATCAGAATCCTCTCATTTCACTGTGGATTTGACTCACACACAGACAGTTCATCAAAACCACCGTCCGTATTTCCACTCAAAAATAAAACCACCTCCGTCTCACAAAAGACGCATTAACGCAGAAGTGCGCAGACACGTACTGTGACACAATTAAGATGCTGTCACTGACTCGCATGTTAACATGTTTGTGGCAAACTGCAGACTTTCAGCCCTTGTGAGAAATATCAGCGGCCCAAATACTGAGAGTACGGGTGAAGAAGAGCTTCTCGGGAAAGTCTGGAAGTCGTGGGAGGAAGATGTAGCAGCGAATTTAGACTTGAGTGTCCTCTCTACGCTACAGTTCTCTAGGCCATCATTAGAGAAGACACACATAATGACACTAATGAACACCACAAATGTGCTGCGCTCGCTACACGAGCTTTATCAATGCAAACACTTCCCATTTATATCCACTCTTCATATAAAATAATATGGTTTCATCCAAACCATAAAACATCTTTCTACTAGATTCTGAAGAAGTGTGTAGTACAAGTTATTATTCAAGGCTAGAAAATAAAACAAAGATTATTGAAGGTCGTTTCAGAAAATACCATTTAAGCCTGTTTACTTCAAAATTTGACATTTTATTTAATGTGTTACTTTCTGAGAAATTTCTGAGTGAAAACATTATTATTTCACTAAGGTGTTCTAGGTGGCTAATTACTTGATAAATAACCACTTAAGATTATATACTTAAAAACAAGGAAAAGTCCAAAGAGTCTGATCTTTTTAGTCACAAGTTGGATAATTTTGCAAAGTAAGCACTTAGGTTTCATACTAAGGGTTAAGATTTGAAGTATAGCTGTATTAACTAGTCATACTGGCTTAGTATGCGCACTAATTAAGACATTTTGTGATTAGGCCTGGCTGTGATCTCAATGCTGGAAAAGCTCTTCTGTTTCATCAGAGCACCTGCTACTCCTCCAAACGACAAGAAATCCTTTAATTATGACAAAAGCCCAAACGCTTCAGCATACTTGCAGCACAATCCATAAACCTTTAATAAGTGGCAGTCACTTTTCTGTACAAATAGAATTTCGAGCTGATAATGAAACTATCAATGAAAACAAACGAAGCGTGTTCTGTATCTCTTCAGCGACTGTAATGTTGAGACCATCAATCAGAAAGCTATCGATGCTTTTATTGCAGGAACGGCACATGACGAGGAAGTCAATCCAGAGCAGAAACATCTCAGAGATTAATACACGTCAGATTTCTGGCCTTTGGATTATGAACACTTCACATTTGTGTTGGGTAACTTTACATCTAATCGTCTGTGTTGATTGGATATATATATATATATACACATTATTTTCATGTTAGGTTCAAGTTGAAACAATAAATGGATAATTAGACTACAACAATGAAAACATAACATCCATTAATAGTAATTATAATAATAATTATGATTATTATTAATTGATTATTTTATAATTTTTAAATATAAGTACTTTGAAGAGCTTTACATTTAAGTGTCCAATATCATTTCTGCATTTGACACAATTATAAATTGATTAGAATAATTCAGAGAAAAATTCTCAATTATAAACAACAACATATTAAATTCAATATAAACATTTTAAGGAGCTTTGTTTAAGTGCCCAAATTGATTTATTTCTGCATTTTGACACAATAACAGATCATTAGACTACCTCAATAAAAACATTACATCCTTTATAAAAAATACTTATTTATTAAATATGATTAAAATATGTATTTTGAGCAGCTGCTTAATAATTTATAAATACTTAAATAATTATTATTTAATTAATTTAAATTGAAAAAAATAAAATAATAATAATTATTATTATTAATTTAAATAATTGAATAACTTTTATTTATTTTTTCATATTCTCTTTCTCGTATAATAAATGACATTTATTAAACAAATGGACGAGGTCAATTGTCATCCATTGTCATATCTGTAACTGAAGGAGGTAATAAGTAATATTGTTTTGCATTCCCTCACTAAAACACAAAGTACCCACATACTGGCCTGTGAATGGCTGAAGATATCAAATTAATTTAATAAACATGCACAGAAATGCTCATAGATTATGTCCAAAACACACTGACTGATATTCTAAATGGACCAACGTTTCCCTTTGTATCAATCAACCAGGAATGCAATGGCAAAATATGCCAAAATAAAATCGATAACCCCATAAAAATCGATGGCATCGTGTATGGATGCAACACAAAAGAGAAAGTAGACCAGCTCGAACGCGCGATCAACAAAAGATCTTTATTGCGTCATGATCGCGGTTACATTGTTGCACATGGATGCGTCTGATTCTTTGATCGCGCCTCATAACAGCGCTTATGATCGCTCTCTCGTGCGTTTAAAGGCCTCAAACTCCTCCAGACACCATTTTGAGCGTCTCTGTGTCTCAGCTCTATGGAATGTCCAAATGCATGACAAGGGAATGAACAAAGTCAGCTTGAAAAATCCGTCCCGAAAATCGACAGTCTGAACTCGAATGTGTGAAGCGAACGCGTTCGTTTTCTCTTAAATCACCATCAGACAAATTAGAATGATCTTCACACACACACACACACACACACACACACACACACACTGGCAGGAGAAAAGCCTTGCTGCTGTTTGATGGAAGTGAAGCTTTAATGGTGGTCGGATGGTGTTTCTGGACTTTAGAAATGAAAACTACATCAAACGTGACTTACCAGTGCGAGATGGTTAAGATAGGTCACCCTGATCCAGTCTGTGATCCCGGTTATACGCGATCTTCTGGTTGCTGAGGGTCAGTCTATTCTCCGCGAGTGTGAAGGTTTCCTCCTCCGGTTGATTTTTCAGGCTGTATGGAAGCACATAAAGCGATGGGGGATGGGGGATGCCAGAAGAGAAGAGAGGAAGGGAGGGGAGAGAGAGAGAGAGAGAGAGAGAGAGAGAGGGGGGGCAGTAACATGGAAACACAAGGGGAGGACCTCCGTGTCTGACGCACGACTAAACACACCAGTCTTTCAGTGCACCATCCATTCGCCATATGCACGAGCAAAAAACAGCCAATATGGCCAAATATGAATGCATGCGCATTGCGCGTGCATGAAAAGAAACCACACTTCATTGTGCCCTGAAAACTCACATGCATAAAGATCCGCGCGTGTGCAGGGACTGGGTCTGTGTGAAAACATTAGTCAAAGCGACATTTTGCGCCAGTTTTCATGTCCACCAGAGAACAAGCGCCGTTTCTTCAGGATTGCTGTGTTTTAAGCTGGAAATCTAGGGCTTGCATCACACTAAAGCGATTCAAATAATATTATTCAAACAAACAAACAAATATTATTGATTATATTTTCGTAAACAAACAAACAAACACAGTGCTGCTTAGATTACTTACAAACTGTCGTCCTTTACTAATTATCTCTATATATATATATGTATGTATGTATATATATATATATATATATATATATATATATACATACATACATGCACATACATGTAGTTAGTAAAGTAGGTAGATGTGATTTACATGCAGTATAATATTGTCTCATTGACACAAAAACCTTCACAAAGAAACGGATGAGACTTTGGTTCGCGCGCCCTCTGGTGTCTGTAACGCACCTCCACAGCGCAGAGAGAAAGAGACACGTTTTTATTTGTATTTATTTTTCACACCGAAGACTCGAGCAATTGAAACGGGGAAATATGTAAATTAGTGTTTCAACAAGTGAATACATCTGAGTATCGTTCTGAAGGGTCAGTTTCCCGGTGAACTGGACGAAGAGAAAGTGTTCATTCCTCTGGGAAAGATCAACAATGCCATCTAGTGTTTCTAACATGTTAGAGCACATTTCATCTGTCCCAGCTGTCCTTTTGTGTTCTTGCCTGATGCTTTGAAACTTACAAGACATATTACTTAAATGATCTGGCAAAAAAAGGAACTTAAATATTGGTAATAGTACATTTGTATATCATGTCATATTACACAGTATGCCCACTACTTCAAAGAGCACAGTTTAATTTACAGCATGATATCAACATATCACCATGATACATTTCAAATACATTTGATAGCTTTATATAGTTTTCATTTAATGTGTCACACATCTTCTAGTGCCAGTTTGTAAGCGGTAGGCTTCTTATGTCAGAGCATCAGACCAACAGAGCTCGGGTTCTTCTGAGACGAGTCTCAACATCGCTCTCTTCTGACACTGATCAGAATGTACACTGATGGAGATCTTAAACACAAGACATGTGTATTTAAGTCACTCATTACAGCAATGGTTTTCCAGCAGATTGAAGCAAGCTACAAATAAATATTTGAAATATCATGGTAGTTTTCCATGCTTTTCTCGATAGCACCTTGAAGCACCATACTGTACAGTAAATACCATAGAACATACATCAGTTTCATGAATGATTTTACCCATACAATGATTTCTATAGTACTACAAGACATGTCCAAAAATACCCTGTTGGTAAAATCCATAAGGCTATGGTAGTCCTATAGTACTTTTTGATAATGATGCAAAGCTCTGAACATGTAACCAAAAACACCGCAGGTTCAAATCAGTGAGGCCGAAACTGAAGACAAACGATCACCTTGACCTAATGTACTTCAGGTGTACTTCAAAATGATTCTTAGATATAGTCATTTATTTGCTTTCTTCTCTGTCATTTTATATAATGTGTCTCTAATCTGTCAGAAAGTTATTCATTTTTAAAATAAACTTTATCCATTATTTATCATCTTTAATAAATTATCAACCTCTAAAATATAAATGTTGTTAACACTTTTTAGTAAGCTTATGCAATTTCCTTGTAATTTTCTGCCTGGTACTCTAAATTATGTATTATTTTCCCAGTTATTAGTAGTGATTGACTGATATAGATTTTTTATAACTGATACCGATACCAATTATTTGTATGTTTATGTACCTGATAACCGATATGCAGAACCGATATTTATTTACTGTTATAAAGTAAATAAATAACTGAGTGAAGTAAGTCAGCTTTGGTTTTTCCTCTTTCAGTCAGTCTTAACAACAACAAAAAACTGTTGAAAATTCACATTCTATCATGTTAAATTTAATCTTCAAATTACAACAATAAAAACATTTTATTTATAAAAAGCATCATCAGCAACACTGCTATTAACAATAAGCAAAAGAATGTCTAATGTTTTCAAATGGACTTGTAACCCGAGGTTGTGGGTTCGAATCTGGGCTCCGGCAGGAAGTGTCCATTACTGAGGGGGAACCTTGAGCAAGGCACCGAACCCCCGACTGCTCCCGGCGCTGCATCGCCTGCACACTGCTCAGGTGTGTGTGTGTTAAATGCAGAGAACACATTTCACTGCTGGTTATACTCTCTATAATTTTGTATGTGACAAATAAAAAAAATATATAAAAATATCAGATTATGGTAAAATGCTTAAATATCGGGAAAAATATCGTTAAACCGATATATCGGTCGATCTCTAGTTATTAGTATTAATTATTTTAGCTATGGTGAAATGAAAACCATAAAAAATTTTACTTAAAAAAATTATAATAATAATAAAAACGTTCACCCAAAACACTCAATTTGTTCCAAACTGGCATGAGTTTTCTTCTTCTGCTGAACATAAAAGAAGATATTTCGAGGAATGTGGTGACAAAACAGCTGGTCCCATCGACTTCCTCAGCATGGAAAATATTCTATGGAAGTTAACTAAATAATAATAATAACAAACTAAATAAACTTAAACTAGCAAAAATAAATTAATAAATTAAAATGACAGAAAACAACAGAAAAATAAAGTGAAAAAAGTAAATATAAAACAAAAACTAGATAAAACTAAAACCATAATAGTATATCAATGATATTACAATCTTTATCTCACTACACAAACTTTCTAAGGCCGCATTTACACTGCATGGTTAAAGTGAACCAATTCCGATTGTTTCCTCGCATGTGGCACAGATCGGATATGGCCCACGACCGTATAAGCAGGAAAAGTCACATGGATTCCGATATTCTCCGATCAGTTTCAGACCTCATTCATATGTGCACATACATCAGATATGAATCGGATATGTGCATAACATTGCCGAATTGTGCACCCCTGCCAGATTTCCCTTGAAGTCGCTGCCTGTATTCATTTCGTTCGTTTGTGTTAAATAAAAGCCGTTCTGACGCTGAAATGTGTTGCTTTTGAAATCACGCGGAGTGCTCGTTGCTACTGTTGTCAGTGACGACGGCTCGTGCACAGACTTTCTATTGAAACCACAAAATAAAATGCACACAAACATGTCCCTGCCTTTGATATACAATCACTGATGAACGCATTTGGATTTCATTAATTGGCTATATCATTATTTTGATGTATGCAACTATTGCATTAAAACGTTTCTATATGAATTCCATGTCAATAAATTAAACTCAATGTACTAATCAAATTGATGTGTGATGTCATATATGCTATTTTTGGCTTGTTTCACCAAGTGCGGTGTAAAATGCACTCATCGGATACGGGTCACTTTTAAAAGAAATGTAAGCAAATCTGATATAGTCACAGAATCGGAATTGGTCATCGAGACCTGCAGTGTAAATGCAGGCTTTTGTTTTGATCTGTAAAAGGCAGATAATGCTCTCTGTTATGAAGCCGAATCACC
Organism: Gymnocypris eckloni scoliostomus; assembly: GCA_027564155.1. Classification (NCBI taxonomy): domain Eukaryota; kingdom Metazoa; phylum Chordata; class Actinopteri; order Cypriniformes; family Cyprinidae; genus Gymnocypris; species Gymnocypris eckloni. The sequence continues at coordinate 28,357,183 of CM050423.1, forward strand.
GCTAGAGGGAAATGGAGGGCTATTCTCATTGGACCAGAACATCTGTTGAGCTCCACCCAAAGAACTGCTTGTCCTCAGCTTGGGAACAATTTCAAAAGTCTCTCTTGTACCATAAACTGAGCATTTAATGAGGCCAATGAATTTAATTAAATATGATCCAAATCCAGCAAATGAATCTCAAATAATGCTGTTTGAGAATCCTTTGGTCTTTATAGTGCATGGTGCATGTGTCTTTATAGCATATCCTACTCCAAGTGTATACTAGTAGATACTAAACAACTGAGAAGAAACTTGTGCAGGTTCTTCGAGGAACTTCCAATGTATAGGTGCTAAATGCCCAACAATGTGCTGCTAAATGTGTTACGCTGGTATGATCAGCAAAGTAATTACATAAGGACAAATGACATGTATTGCTTATGTTTGTGTGATTAATTCCATCTCTTCTCTCCTGACAGAACAGAAAAACACGTTTATCTCACCCAAGTGAAGTTTTTGAAGTCCGAGTAACAAGGTGTGGTGAAAGCAGACATGACAAGGTGCTAAAACACCCCTCACTCATCATCCTAACACAAGCAACACTGAGCAGAGGCATGTTTAACAGGTGAATGATCGCGACACAGGTGTGGAGAGCAGAGGACGCTGCGTTAGATGCTAATCAGAAGTGTTGGCGAGTCAAAGCACACCACTGCTGCCTGCGTGTGACAAAAGTCCTTTCTAAAAGCACAAGATCAAAAGAACTCGACGAAGAAGCCACCGAGGGGCATCCTTTTCATGCAACTTCTATGCTGAGATCTTTAAGACAGACTGACTGCACTGCAGGTGATGAAATCCCATCAGTGTGTTTCAGGCCAGATCACATTTCTTCAAAATCATGAATTTGGCTAAAACAAAAATGCTGCATTTGAGTGTAGACCTAACAAAAACAAAAAATTATACTAATAAATAAATGCAAACATACATACCAAAATACTTAAATCACTTCTGAATGTAATATAAAATTAAGTCAGTTTTAAAACAAGAAAAATCTGTAAATGGGTAAGAAAATACACCCCCTTTGTTTTAAGTTGATGTTTTTTACCCCAGATATTTTTGTCTTGACATATTTCAAGATGTTTCTCTTGTTTTAAGTATAAATTCACATAATGATTTTTTGTTCTAGAAAACAAGACAATATTTCTCAAGTCATTTTGATTACCAAGTAGATGTATCTTGATCTAAAAATGTTTATATCATTTAGCAGATAAGTTTATGCACATTTTTTAAACAGAAACAGAAGCAATTTGTCACAGAGCCAGCAATATTCATTGCATCAAATGATTGTTTCACTAGAAAGATATATTAGGGTATAGAAATTTGAATATTTAGATATTTGTACTGGCAAAATAAGACACAAACACTGAGGAAGGAACTCATTTTTGTAGTGTAGTTTACACATTGAAATCCACTCCACAGATTTCTCTGGAGACTCGGGGCATATTCCATCTGGTTGGACTTTGAGAGAGTCCACCTTGTGGAAACCATGAGAAATGCAGCAGAGCTCCAGGGATGATGTATTTTTGTAAGTTCTCATCACGCCGGTTCCCTTGAAAAAAGTAAGTATAAATTTTTTTAAATGAGCTTTATTGCAGAAAATAAGCTCTGTGGCCAACAATGTACATGTTTTGTTTATCAAGATAATCTTCATAAAAGAACAATGTTTATGCATTCTAAAGCCTAAAAACAATCACTATAGACATAAAAAGACTAGAAACAAACTACACAATGCTTGCATAACTTCAACGTCACTAAAACGTAGCTTCTGACAAATCTTTCAATGTTTATTGTAAATCTACCAGTCACAAGGTTTGAGTTAGAAGAGTTTGCAAGAACATTAAGTGATTTCTATTTGTCATGATGACGTTTCATGTCCCAGATAACTTCTGTAGCCACTTGTTCACATTTTCAAGACAAGTAAAGCTTTAAAAAATCATGAGTGTTGTATTACAGATGCATTTAACGTCATAGAATAAAATGTGAAAATATATTGAGCTAACACACACCTGATTTCATGAATTTAACCAAAAACCCACTGACTTTGGGACATGGAACCTGTTTTACGACTCACATGCAGTATTCTAGTCTAGAGAACTTACATCTATTCATCACATCACATACTCATCCGTGTACACTACTTTTTTTGGGTAATGAAAACAAAGTAACTTGAAGTCACCAAAGTGAGTAAAACTTTACACACAGGTCATCTTCTGTTCTCACAAACATCATGAAGGTGTCCCGGTATGTGTAGTCCAGCTCATTGTTGCTTCTCTACACGTCTGCTTCCGAACCCTCAGACGTTCCAGACTGTTTGATCTTTTTTTGTTTGTAATTCTGCATAGAGTAAGAAAAAAAATCATGCTTTTCCCTTTCATTCCTTCTCTTTTTTTTCCACCAGGTCCCACAGAGATACTGATGTGACTTTAAATGAAGAACCTGAGGGCTGAGCGTTGATGTCGGTAGGCCTCGCGAGACGCTACAATCTCGTATGACTTCTAAAAAGTCCTACAACAAGCCCAGAGAGCCTTGATTCGGCAGCCGTCGAACACCGCCGAGTTAAAACGGGACAGAGAGTGAGACAGACAGAGAGAGAGCGACAGTCTTGAGACGTACGTTTGGCAGGAACAAGGACAACACATGACAGCCATCAAGAAGACAAGAAGATATTTCAGAGAGACTCTTGTCAGAAAATAGCCGAGTCGTCTGTTTGTTGTCAGAGTCACGTTCGCGGTTCAAAACTGCTCGTGGAGAGGTAACTGCGGTCAATGGTTGTTTTGCCAAGGACAAGCAAACATGAGTGTTTTACATCATTTAAAGAATCCTGATGCCTGGAGGCAAGAATTTTAAACGGCTGAAACGTCTTCTTATTACTGCATTACTGATAGCATTGAGTGCTTTAACTCGAAGAGCCCTGCTGAAAGAATGTGAACGGTGTGTGTTGAGTTTTGGATGCTGGTGTTCTCATCAGGCTTTTGAGAATGGGCAAGTTTAGCTGGTGAATAGCATTGCTAAGCAAACCAGTAAAAACCAGCTGAGAGATAAATGCTGCAATGCCGAGATGCCACATTGTCAGCCATATTGGAAAGGTCGAAATCTGGCAATAAACAAATGCAAGTGAACTGATAAAGTAAATGCAGCTTGTGATGCTTTTGGCCAAAAAGAAAAGATTTTTGAAATGGAAAGATAAAAAAAAACTTTAAAATACAGAATGATTTATTTTTGAAGTTGTAAATGAAACAAACATTATTGGAGTACATATTACAATAAAATATTTCTTTCTAATTCAACATTTTGTGTTTAATATAATGTGTTATTGGCAGATTCTTTGTAATTGTGAAATTTGCTAGCGGTTTCTGTGTGAAAATTGTTTATCGACCTTTAGTTATCTAGTTATTTAGTTTATCCAACCTGTAATGTTGACCTTTCCGTAATGACTGACCTTTTGATGTATGCTTTTTACACCAAGGTGAATTGAGAGACAAGCCATTGAAATATTAATTTATAAATGTGCATAGAATGAGTCACATACTAGATTTAATGTAGGAGTGGCGGTGAAACTTGGCTAAACTTTAGTTCCTTAAAGGGATAGTTCACTCAAAAATGAAAATGTGATGTTTATCTGCTTACCCCCTGGGCATCCAAGATGTAGGTGACTTTGTTTCTTCAGTAGAACACAAACACAGATTTTTATCTCAAACCGTTGCAGTCTGTCAGTCATATAATGGCAGTCAATAGGACTCACGACTTTGAGAGAGAAAAAAAACCTTATATAGACAAAACCAAATGAAACCCTGGACCATTGATATTGTAGATAGAGTGTCAATGGTCCATTTGAGAGATAGCGCCACGCTAATGCACTTATACACCTGCGATCTGCCGTAAAGCAAGAAGAAGACGACGACCCGTCCCGCGCCGGCTGTTGTGAACGTGCTCAGGATAGTTGGACCGGGCCGCGGATCAGAGATAAAAAACAATATAAATACTGTTCAGTTTCTTGTACAGACTGATCGTTTCGTGTCTTTAGACCTCATTGTATCATCACGAGCCGCAGGGTTTAATTTGGTTTTGTCTGTGTATGGGTTTTTTCTCTCTCAAATGCCGTGAGTCCCATTGACTTGCATTATATGACTGACAGACTACAACGGTTTGAGTTAAAAATATTTGTTAGTGTTCAACTGAAGAAACAAAGTCACCTGGATCCTGGATGCCCGTAAGCAGATAAACATCACATTTGTATTTTGGGTGAACTATCTAACAAGCTTTGGTTGAAATATTTCAATGTTTTCACAAAATTCAGATCAGACAAATATTGGCAGCCCTCCTGCAGTACAGTCACTTTGCGGGGCCCTGGGCTAACGCAGCTTTGGGCCCCCCCTAAACCAACCCACCCCCGCTCAAAAATGGGATCAAACACTGTAGGCTATAAAGACGTGCACGATATACTCGTGAAATAAAAACAAACACAATGCGCATGTCATAATCCCATTGGAGGCAAAACAAATTATGTACATAAATTAATCAATATTATCGAGTAATAATCTTACAAATCAGCGACAGCCCGGCAAATCAAATTCATATCACTCACCACTAAAAGAGCTTATTCCTGCCTTTCTTATAATGCGGCAGAAGTTATAGACATTTTAAAAATGTATAATTGTATTTCTGTATTTAACAACATTAACTTACAATAGTGAAACAGATTCCCTTAGATAGGCTATTTGTATTTATTAAGCACCGACAAACACAACAGCAGATGACCGTGCTGTACAAATAAAAGAAAAACCCAGCAAAAAGAAAAGCATAATTAAACTAATATTATAATTTAACATAGCCTACAAACTTAAAATTTAAAAAGCCAAGATAAGAAAATACAATTTCAATTTAGTTTTAAACTCGTAGACAGAATTTGAAGCTTTGACAGGTAAAGGAAGGTTTCTCCATAGCCTCGGTCCAACTATTGCAAGTAGTATGTTAATTAGCTGGATGTTGTGCTTACGATCAATTATCACGGCTTTGCATTCGACCAAACTGATTTGCAGAATAAAACACGAGTCCCACTCGCTGTGAAGCGGGAGCGACTAGGCGGCGGAGGATTCCGCTTGGTCTTAAAGCCTTCCTTAAGCGGCTACATTCGCAATTCTTACAATGCTTTGGAAAAATAATCATTTATTTGTTATTTGTATAGTCTTCTAGGTGGTCATACGGCATATGCCTGCAAATATGGGACAAACTGATGCCTTAAATACGGGACGATTTCAAATTATACGGAAATGTTGGCAACTCTATATAATGCAAAAGAGAATTGACTTGGGGCCCTAGTGTTCGGGGCCCTGGGCTGCACCCCATGTTGCTCATTAGGATAACGCGGTCCTGCTGACACTGATCCCTTATTGACCACTTCTATAAAACCTACAGAAGTCAGTCAGAGTGTATTGTCTAATCAGGACAGATTAGTTCAAGTAAAGTGAATGATCTAGAGATACTTTAACTAATCGTAGACACTCTCTCATTATAAAGCCACGTGACCTCTGGGGGCGCGGAGGTCTCATTACAGCACTACTGCTAAAGAGGCAGCTGTGACGAGGGCTTCCAGTTTGGCTTCATTAAAGATGAAACAGAAAACACAAACACCCGCTGATTGATTCGAGGGGTTCCGTGTGAAGCGCTGTGCCAGACCGCTCTTCTGAAGGTGCGTCTGTCTATCCATTAACAGCCCATCATGTTCAGCAGCAGAGCTCTTATGCACATCTCTACAGACACCTCACCACTGACCTCTCATCAAAGGGCCACAGAGAAGAGAAGGAAGGAAATCAAAGCAGAAAACAATCAGTTAGAGCTAAAGTTCCTGGAAAACAGTCAAAAATAGAGCTGTGATACCATTGGGAGATTTATGATTCAGAGTTGAATTGCAATTTGAATTTGAAATTATAGAACATGAATTGAAATGCAAAAAAATCATATAAAGTAACTAGAAAAGCAAATATAAACTTTGAATGATGGCTGGACAAACATGTTTGACTGTTTGACATTTGAAGGATAAGATGGACAGATGTATAGATAGATAGATAGACAGACATACAGACATATAATGCAAGTAAAAGGTACATTTTCACTTCATGTTGACCCTTCGTTCTATAACCCCGCCCACACACACACACACACACTCTGGCATATATTTTTATACTGTACAAACTGTATGTGCTATTGCCCTACACCTACCCTACACCTGAACTTAGCCCTCACAGGAGACTTTGTGCAGTTTTAGGTTAAACCCCCCCACCATTTAGTGTGTTTTTTAAGCCTTTTGGTTTACGGGGACATGGGCAGTGTCCTCATAAACCACCTTCATGTTATTATACAGATTTGTGTCCTCATAAACCATATATACCAGTTCTCTCCCACACACACACACACACACACACACACACACACACACACACACACACACACACACACACACACACACACACACACACACACACACACACACACACACACACACACACACACACACACACACACACACACACACACACGAGTGGGCCTGAGCTTAGTTTGATGTGACTTTGAAGCAAAGCTCGGTGGAGTTGTCTTCCCCTGAGCTTTCCAGCTGTTTCCATTTGTATTCACAGCAGACAGCGACCGCAGTCACAGCTATATAATGCTGAGAACATGCTGTAGATTCATTTCACTTTCCCCAACTTTCTTCTCTGTGTCAATATATCTTTCTGTCTCTAAATTTTGTTTTTTAATACACTGACTAACTTCACCATTTGCTTTGAGCCTGCATTTATATTTTTTTCATTAACAATGTTTATACTTAAATTGCAATTTCCATATTTGATTTCAGAGCAGAGGGATTTTCTGCGAATAAACCTAGTAAAGTTTTTAGGGAAAGAATCGGGTTGTAAGATGCACGTTGCTCCCGTATATGACTGAACTCTGTGTGTACAAAATGAGATTAAGCTCAGAAGAAAATAGACAAATCAATGTATGCAGTTTCCATGCAGTCTTAAGAGAAGTCATTAGACTGAGAGAAAATATTGAGGCGATAGTCTCATAGGTACACAACTTTACCTGCACATTATTTTGAGATTGACCAGCAGGAGCTTTCTGATGCTCTGGTCAGGATATCAGAGAGTGTTGTTTCTCTCAGAGAACTGCCCGTTTCTGCTACAATGGGGAAACTGTGAGTCTCAGCTCCCTGTATTAAGGACTTTCAAATGTTGTGTCCTGCTAAGTCTGCACTTCTCTGCTGGAGTGAGGATGAATGGAGACATTGGGGGAGAGAGCGAGAGACCAACAGAATTCAGAAAACAGCAGCTCCATGCACTCACCACATGGGACAATGATGCTGCACCAGCAAATCTCTTCATTGCACTAGTTCCATGTATGTAGCCTTTATCATACCCAAAGCGTGAATATAACTCTCTGAAACTCAGAAGTCAGCTAATAATATCACACTAATGTTTTGCTTACTGAACAGGGCTAAACAATCAGTTATGGCCACACTGTTGATGCCGATGTTTTATATTATTAATTCTGCCCTGCTGCACTCCACTACGCACCGCTCTGCTGATGAAAAAACATGATGAAAGTTTAGGATAGACTACTTCAGCTGTCTAAAAAGGGGCCATTCACACAGAATGTAAAATATGAGATGCAGAGCTCAGGAAAGGTTTAAGAATAACGCTATAATATTTAACAACTGTTTGATGATAGAAATGTTAAATGGATGAAAGTAATATCCACTGATTCAAACTACTTGACTTTTATTAGAAAATTTCACCGTTTTGAAATGAAAATATAGAAATGAAATGTGACGAGACAGAAAACTTTACTCGTTTCTGGTTGGCCTACATTAGGCGTAAAAGTGAGTGTGGCCATATATTAAAATCAAAATATATTTGCAAATATTCCTGTTGGATTACTTCACCCATAAGTGAAGTACAAAAGTTATTTTACAGTTTTTTCTTTTATTCATTTATATATTTTTTGTTCCCTTAAATTCATTTGAAATCCTTTTAAATAAAGAGATGAATTACTATCATTTTTATTTAGTTAATTTTTAGACGAGTCTGGTCTTAGACCCCTTTTGGAGGTCTAATTAAATAAAAGCCTAAACCAAGAAGGACAATTTATATCATAATTGATATAGATTCCAGTTTATTATTGCATTGCATTGCATTCTGGGATACTGTACTCAAGTAGTGTATTATAGTCACATATTGCACATTTTGGCAAATGTAATAGATCATAGACATTTCAATCATACAGAAAATGTACATAGTACTGTACACAGTATGCATATTAAGAGCAGTTGCCCATGCTATTATACAGCTGAACATTTCTAAGTACATTCTGTGGGCAGCTATAATTTTATTATTATTATTATTGTTTAACTATTTTTTTGATTGAGAAAAACTAATTTAGGCAAAAATTGTAACTCAACACTATTAGAACATTTAATTTCTATTTCTATTTTCATTTAATCCTACATTCTCACTCACAGTCTTAAAAATAAAGGTGCTCCACGATGTCATATAATATTTTGTTTTGTCTAAATGGTTCCATAAAGAACCTTTAACATCTGAGAACCTTTCTGTTTCACAAAAGCTTCTTTGTGGCATAAGACAGTTCTTCAGATTATAAAAAGGTAAGGAAGAGATGGTTCTTTAAATAACCTTTGACTGAATGGTTCTTTGTGGAACCAAATATGGTTCTTCCATTGCATCGCTTCAAGAACCGTTTAAGCACCTTTTTAAGAGTGCATGTATGACCAAGAAAACATGATACTTAATAAGGAACCACCTCCGGTTCTGGCACTACTATTACTTTTTCTAAGTACTCAAACAAACATTTCTCATCCAACTGTAATAATTTAGAAATCATATCGCTAATTATTCTCCATGTCACAGCAGATGCACAGGATCAGTGGGCAATTAAAATCTCACTCATTATCAGAGCCACAGCGGAGCAGACCCACCTCTGAAGGAGAAGTAATGAGGTATGAAAAGATACTAAATAATGTTCTCTTTGACCTTCGTGACTCTTCTTTCTTTTTTCCAAAAACAGCACATCACTTTAATGTTTTTAAAAGGGCATGACAGGAGTGCTCATATAGCTTCAGATGGAGCACTTTTCAGAGTCAGATATGTTCGGTTCTTGTTCTAACTTTTGAACATCTTCAATTAGCAATCATTTTGAGTGTGAACCACCAAAATGCATGTTCAAATCCTATCTAAACACCAAACCCTGTGGGTTAGAATGTGACCTGCGTCCTGTCCTAATCCACCTCTCCATCATTTCCTGTCATCTCTCCTCTTTAATATCTATTCAGAATTGCATACTACTACTATAACTCTAATAGGCCTATACAAAGAAAGTTTTATGTATACATGCCGACTTGATAACTTATTAGAATTATGTATTATGTTAAAAGGTTAATGCAATGAATTATGCAAACAAAAGAGTCAGTTTCAGTCTGATTGGCTGAATTCTACACAGTTTCCACATGTTTGTAATAAGCATTCAGAGTGCATGTGCAACAGTTTATTTAATTTAATTTTTCCATTTAAAATACAAGTTGTGAAAATCTATTGCCTTCTGATACTACATTACAAAAAAAAGATACCACACACAAAAAGCATGCATGTTTTAGAAATATTTTCTACTTTAATTTAAAAACACCAATATGACATTTTGTTGAACTTGGAATAGTAACTTTTGATATAGAAATATTACAGGGGAATACAGACTGTGTTGGATATTTGCACTACAGTATCAGAAACACTGCAACTGACTGATGGAATCCATTAAAACATTAAATACCATCAACACAGAACAAATAAAGTATCTACAACATTCCTCAAAGTAGAATGTGTAATCAGAGCAGACGTAACGGTGTGAAACTACTTAAAAGGAGATAATGTTTGAGTTTACCAGACACATTCCAAAATCAGCAATTATTGTGCATTTACAGTTTTTAAAAGACCTGCGAGGATCAACAGCATCGCCCGTACACAGAAAATGGTAAAAATGCAATTGGAACGTCCCTATAATAAGCTACTCCAGCTGTCTCGCATCAGATAAAATGTTTGTGAACATTACGAGGCAGATGGCAAAGCTGAATTTAAAGAATGCAGAATTGAATTTGCATAATGCTCCTTTTAGAGAAAATTACAAAGACAATTCTCACAGGTTGACCTTGATGTTGTTTTCATCCTACATAACTCTAAACCTCAGGGAATAAAAATCAGACAGATCCTATAACCTGTCCAAGCACTTAAAGATAAAAGTGACTGAAAGGCCACACAGACTTTCTACTGAAACTCTAAAGACTTTTTAACTGTAAGTGCCATCGGCGTCAGTGAAGCCAACCTCTGTCAACTTGAATGTCAAGCCATATTAAAGATGCCTCACTATACCACCAGATGAAAAGTGAAAACGAATGATATTATTAATAAATATGCTAAAGTGGTGTGACCCTAACTTGAACTGAGTATGTTAAAATAAGATGCTCTAAACCTGTATGCATTTCTTTCCTTTTTATGCTGAACACAAGAGGAGATATTTTTAAGAATGTGTGTAACAGTTGCTGGTAGCCATCGACTTTTATAGCGTTTCCCCCATGCTATGGAAGCCAATGGGGATCATCCACTATTTGCTAACCCATATTCTTCAAAATGTCATCTATTTTTGTGATGTCACAAATACAGGAAAACAACTTTGTAGTCCAAACGTCTCGTTCGTTGTAGTTCTTTAAAAGGAAATATCTCCGTTTGGAGTGGACTTTGAGATATGCAACTTTCTTGATCTTTTTATGCCCAAACATACACACTACACACTGACTAAAATTCAAAAAGTGAAAAAGCATGATAGGACCCTTTTAACTTCCCAGACCGTGATATGCACCACCGTTTCCTTTGTGTACTTTGTGCAATGCCTTTGGGCAACCAGCACACAGAACAGTCAGTTATCTGAGGGAACGCCTGAAGACGGTTCGAAAGCAGATGTTTTGACAGTGGAAAGACATTACAGCTCTAAACTTCGCAGCTGTGCATGAGCGAGTGTGTTTGTGTAAGACTGTGTGGCCCAGTTGTGCAGATTCGCTTGCGGCTGTTTGGTGTCCCACCACTTTATAAGCATTAGAGAGACAAATCCCATGTTTTTATTTTGTGTGATATCTATTAGATATATTATATAATAGTTTAAGACGAAGCTAAAGTGAAAAATACATGTTTTAAATTCACAAATTGTGTTAAAAAGTATGAGTTTTCAAAGATTTGTAGTAAGTAATCTCACTCCATGTTCCCAATTTTTACACTGGATTGCATTTATCAACCTTGCAACACTTTTACTAAAATCCTTAGCCAGATCACACAACTAGCTAACACCTTCAGGATCAGGATCGTAGACTAGCTGCAAGTGCATCTCTGTTCACTGACCATATGCTAAAGAAGGAAAAAATAAAACCCTTCACTGATGGAAAGTGCCTTGCAGCTAATGTCGTGGATGTTTTAATAAGCCTCTGGTTAAAAATGTAAACGGAAGAGTGAGGCGAACAGCTGCATTTCAGTTTGATATGAGACTGTTGTGACTTTACATGTCAGCTGAGCTGTGAATCACAAAATCACCGAACACTACAGCTTTATATATTTATTTGATCAATTCAGTGTTTGGCATTACGAGAGATATAACTGACAAGAAAAATTGACCACTTATTTTGACCTTGAAAGAATTGTCTTGTTCAAATTTTCTGACTTAAAATCTATACATAATTCCATCATGTCCTTGAGTTTGTGGAACTCATCTCAATGATAACAGTGTTTTATTGATAGATACATCTTGTCTCTTACTGGTATTATTGCATGGATACCAGCCAAAAGTAACTTAGTTATGACAGAAGTTGGAAAATCAAATACAAGATGTTATATCATGGAAATAACTTTGAGTTCTATCACTTCAGATGGCCATGTCATGGCTGTGTTTTTAAAACCATGTGATAGTTTTACTTGATGACATTCATTTGTGGTGCTTCCCACTTAGGCTTCCATTATAAGTGTATGGACTGCAAAACAAATCTCTTTTACACAAGTTAAAATTATCATCGATGGTAAAACCAACTTAAAACAACCTTTGTGGACTTCCAAGCCTCTGACAACAACTAAAGCACCAGTAAAACCAGACCAGATTAAGCTAGACACAAGTGTAATTGAAGAAAAACCCAGTACAATCACAATTAAACATTTCAATGAGGATAATATAGTATGTTTAATATATTGTAGATGTGAGAATTTACTCTGAATACAACGCATCTTACTTTTTTGGAGCTTCATAAAATCCAATATGGAAACATTAAATGAACACCAACAGCATTTATAATACTGAAAAATAGTCAATATTGTGATATGTTCCTTGCCCAGGATATATAAGCTCAGTCGGCTAATTGGGTTGCATGCTGACTCTATGCCAAAAATAGTTTAATATACCTGGAGAAAGATAACCATTAGCATTTCCATTTATCTCTGGCAATTACTTGACTGGCCCAGGATTGCTTGGAAGCAGACCGCCTGTTTGCTGCCATCTTTGCTCAGGGCATTCAGTTCCAGGAACACATTTGTTCAACCTATCACTTGAGCTGTAAATGTTATATGACTGAAATACTCACTGTGTGAATGTAGCTTGTGTTTTTTGGTTTTGTCAAGGGATGCAGTTGTTTGGTTGTGTAGGGTTCTCATTGCCTTTTGCAATGATCCTGTAAAATGAATATGAATACAAATTAAACATAAAAATGAATTTAGCCTTCAAGTATTTCTCAGTAAAGTGAACTTTAATTACTGTAAGTTCTCTAGTAATTATTCCAGTCAGTAATAAAGAAAGAATGACAAACATTATTTGGCTGAGCTGCATCTTGTATTCTGAGGTCATTGAGTCTTCATATTGCTGTCTGAGGACAACGGTAGACAGTTATTCAGGACTGAAAGACTATTATTACTTGTTTTTCATCTTAGCCCTGACTTAGCACCAACGTAGCAGTGTTGTTGACATCTGGAGAATCGTAATAAAACAAATATTAATCCAAAGAAGATTTTAGTGGCTTTCCTACAGATTTGTCCTGCTCTTCAGAATGAAGCACATCCTGATCAAACCCAGATTACAGTCTAAAACACCTGATTTTGGTCATAAATTAGTTTTGAGTAAATGCTTACTTACTTTTGGAGGATGAAACTGTCATATGTACTCAAATACTGCCTCTCACAGTGAACCACAAAGAAGAAAACATGTCCATTTCGCACATACTGTTTATTAAAAGCTGCTTGTGATGCAACAGGTTGAAAGGCAAATGTAATCTCATGCTGTGATTCTTATGATATCGTGCGTAGAGCCATAAGAGACTTCTCGCTTAACACTGTTTTTGTTAGACTTTTAGCCGAGTTTAGATACAGGGAAGAGTCTGAACACTTGTCTACTTAACACATAATCGGTTTTGATGTTAGGAATTAATGTGGAGGATGGTTTTATTATGGATTAATAAATGGATACATCATCTTCACCACTCAATTCAAATACATTCACATTTGGGAGCTTGTTTAAATATGAAGTGAAGGTCAATGATGCCAAATGCTTTTGTTTCTTTTTGTTATGTAAATGATGATAGACTTATATAATTATATAATTAATTATTTTTAGTTGAGTTGTTCCTTTAAATGCTGTCACTAGGCACAACACAGAACTGTTTTAACCATGGTAAAATCACTGTAGCATGTAGTGGTCAGTGTTCATTTATTATTTATATACTATTATATTATTTTGAATTGGCTTTTCTTTTAATTTTCCATTTTAATTCAAGTTTTTGTCATTTTGTCATGTGCTTATTTTTTGTAAACATTTCAATTTTTTTTGTGATTCAACATTTATTTCATTTGATTGTTTGAAGTTTAATTTTTTCATCTAATTTATTATTAGTTTTTTATTTCAACTTATTTAAATTAAAACTGATGCCAAAACTTAATTCAAAACACTGTGTGCTATTGCCACCTCTTTAAATCAATATGATAATGTATTTAAATGGATCACAAACAGTTCTGACAAGTAATATTGTATAATTGAATTGAATGAGCTGTTGGCTGTTTACTTCTAGCATTAATAAAGACTTCACACGCGGTCACTGGTACAGCACCCTTTCTAAGTTTAACACCATTGAGTCTGAGGAGAAACTCACGCTTCAGTGGACATTTGGACTGTGAAAGCAAAATTGTCTGCTCGGTGACAGATGAAATTCAGCAGTGACCGTAAGACAAAAGTACAAAGACATCAGACTTTCTTTCTTGTGGTGTTATGGGAAGGGGAATGAAAATCAATCGCTGCTTGTCCTATACCAAGCCCAACTCGTAATCCCCAGTTCCTCAGAGACTGTCTTGTTGGATCAATAGATGCTCGCTGTGAGCGATGTGTTATGTTATATACTCACTCTATATGTTATGGTGATGTTACAGATGGCAGGTCATCATGTCTTATCTTTAAGGCGGCTCTTTGATAATCGGGAAGAATGAAGGATGTTATAAAGTGCATTTGAGTGTTGTTGCCTTAAATATATGGCAGTCCACTAAACTTTATTTTGGGCTACTTCTTTAATTGTAGTCTTATTTGTGTGAGTGTTGAAGAGGTATTTTAGCTAAATAGCTTTTAACAACAGTTCTTTAAAGAAAGTGTTTTGCTAAAATAAAAAGCATCATGAAAAGCAGCTGGATTTTGAAGGGATTTATCTTTTTGATAAATGTACAAGAAGAGGAACAACGGATTTGCAACAAAGTTTGGCAGGTTAGTGACATAATTTCTTAAGGAGGCTTCGATATCAATGAGCAGAAATGTAAATTCTGGGATATGTCTATAAAATAGATTATTTATTTCTCTTTAAGATGGACCTATTTTTTGTGATCATTCAAGTGTTTGGGGTCAGCAAGATATTTTTGTAAAATATTTGAAAGTATTCTCTAATACTGCATTTGTTTGATCAAAATTACAGCAAAACAGTAATATTGTAAAATAATTGTATCCTTTAAAATAACTGATTTCTATTTTACTATATTGTAAAATGTAATATATTCCTGTGGTCAAAGCTGAATTTAGTCTTCAGTATCACATGATCTTCAGAAATCATTCTAATGTGCTGATTTTCTGTTCAAGAAACATTTTTGATTATTATCAGTGTTAAAAACTGTTGTGCTGCTTCATATTTTACAGGCAGTTGTTGATCAGAATAAGCTGAACACTGGCCTAGAGATTTTTCTTCCTTGCTACATGAGACTATAGATCATAATGCTGAGTGGAGAGTAAAAAAGACTGGATCTCAGGCTGTAATTGATCTTTTTTGAGTCGGTAAACAGGCATTAGATTAACTCTAGTTTATGTGAATATAAACACAATGTGCACTGTCGAGTTTACACTGACCTGTCTTCTAGCCTATAATTTTGTCTTCATTTTCTCTCTAAAGATCTGCTAAGAGCATGGTGCGAAAGGCTTTAGTGTTGCTTACAAGTTAAAGAACTGCTCCATCACAGACTGATCAAAATAAGGTATGAACATGAAATACAAATAAAGGAAGAGACTGTAAATTAATTGCTAAATAAATACATGAATTGATTGAATGTTACATTATTTCTCGTTTTCTTTTGAACATGAACAGCCTGTTTTAGGTCAGAGAATGTGAAAATGTTACATTAATCTACATTACGGCTGTTTTTGGTACAAGAACCCTTGACTGACGTTATAAGTAGACTTCAGGTGTCTTATCTGTCATCCAATAACTTTTTACCAATAAAAGCATGATGCATTCTGTCAGTGGGTGGATGTTCTGATTTTATGTATTCCATCCACGGGGTCTCGTATACTAGTGTTGACCTTGTGTTGGCGGCATATCTCAAGGAGATTATGGAGTTTGGAGACCTTGCTAAAGGAATTACTCTGACCCTGAGTAGATAAAACCAGAGAAAATAAACAGAAACGAAGCGCACAAACATCCTTAAATCCTCAGCCAATCGGTTCCTCACCTGGGTAATCCACTTTGAGCGAGCGCTGGCCACTGCTTTTGACAGACTCAGATCAACCTGCCTGATAAACCTGGAGAATTATTCATGTGTGTTTGTGTAAAAGCAGAATATCAATATCTCAGCTGGGTTTAAAAACAATCCTTCTGGTGTAGCGCACAGGAGGCTGGACTTTAGCATGGCATTAGTAGGTTGCTAAGATAACCAAGTGATCCTCTGAGCCTTAAAATGTAATGTGCACAAAATAGGTCTCCCCCCTTTTGACCCCCCTCTCTATAGTTAAAAATAACTTTGAATAAAACCCAGGTTCAAGTGTTGATTTAAAAACAAAAGTTATGTATTTAGTAAGTATGCTAAATATTCATGAAGACAATGAACATTTTGTGAAAATAATAAAAAATGCTGTCGGTGACTGGCAACTTTCTTTTAAACGCTGGAGAGAAAAGAGTAATTAGACTTAATGAATTATTATTATTATTATTATTTAACTCTTAACTTATCCTCCAGCTCAGTGCTGTTGTAAACTAAAACTAAAATGGATTAAAGGTAAATATAAAAAATCAAACAATACCCAACAAAATGTTATATGACAAAAATATATACAAATAAAATGAAAACTAAAAATAAAAGCTTATTCAAGATATTAATACATACTTTTATAGTATATAAATAAAACTAAATTAATACTAAACACTCACTTTTTCGCTGAGGCTGTTGAAATATTTTCTGTTACAGAGTTTAATGCAGTGCTTTTAATATTAACAAAAGTGGTTTGTTTGGTTTTCATAAGTTATTTACATTTTCTGACAGTGTTCTTTTTTTCTTTTTGAATGACCTTGTCAGATGTCACCTCAAACACAACAGAAATTACTCGTTTGTTTCTGTATTTCTGTTTGAGTTTTTACTAATACAAGATTTATATAGGTTATATAGGATTTATATAGGTTGTATATAGGATTTATATAGGTTATATATAGGATTTATATAGGTTATATAGGCTAATAGGATTTATATAGGTTATCAAGGCCATGCTTTATGTTTTTGATTGTTTAACAAGATGTAAAAGCACAAACAACAGTGATGGCAGTTTAAAAGTTTATATAAATGATTAAAAGTGTAGCCAAGACTTTATTCAGAATGAATGGCATCCCAGACACTTCTGGTCTGCTTATTCTACATGATGAGAGAACGTTTTGAAGTCTAACAGTCAGACTCAGATGAGTTACTAAGATTATATCCATGTTTAACTGAAGCAGGTTCACTTTCTTTGGAAATATTGATTTATAATGAGTGGTATTATTGTCTCTAAGACAAGTACTTCCCATTGAAAGCTGAAGTTCGTGGTGATGTGGAGTTTCTTTTCTTGGCATGTTTGAGAGGTGAATGAATGATTGATCACGCTTCTTCTCCTTTGTGACAGTGAGAAGTTTCCACCTCCGATGGTTATCTTAAAACATTCATGGGAGCTCAACTTCAGTGAATTTCCATAATGCATTTGGTTATGTATGAAAGGGAAATTTTTTTCTCAAATATCTCGAAAACGTTCAGTAAATATGACTTTTCGTGGGATTTATCATCAGACGCCCTGCCAGTGACCTGTCTGATGCATGTGTGAGTTTCACAGAAACACAAAAGGCAAACAAAGTCGCAGAACACATGAAAGAATATCCCTTTGTCGTGAGAATAGAGAGGGAGAGAGAAAGGAAGACCAAAGCGATTCTAAAATATACTTTCAGGCAGAGCACATAGGATATAAAGGCATGAAGAGAGACATTAAAGTTCCAAAACAGACAATAATAATCATTATTCTTCTCAAGCTAAAAAGGGGAATGGAGGAGAGACTGACAGCGATAGAGTGAGACAGAAAGGCATGGAGTGATGGATTTATGAGGAGGATAATGGAGGGCTGCCCCTTCTTCTCCTCTGTAGAGTTTGCTCCGATGGTAAGAACTCTATACATTATTCATCCAGAAAAGGGTAATTGGAATCAGCTCATCCCTGATTCAGATGGAAACTCCGACAGTAGTTGGCAGAAAGACACAGTGATGGATTTTTAGCCAGCACAAGCAGGACGTGTACCTGGATCAACATGCTCTTTGAGTTGCTCTTCTGTTTCTGAGTTTTGGGGTTTCCGTTGTGCTGAAGAGTGGAGATTGTGTTTGGTTTGACAGGAATATTGATCCTGGAACACGTCCTAGCAACAACATGTGAAAAGCATTGAGCCACATTACTTATTAAACTATTGCAGATGTTGACATTAGACAACTTATAGGTTTTTACCTATGACAGATTATTAATTTAATTTTAATTTAATTTAATATATATATGTTAGAATTTTTTTTTGTACAGCAATTTTTCAAGTGCTGTAATGTATAAATGTGGGTAACAATATAAAAGCTAGTGATGAGTTTTTTGTGGATCCCAAGCAGCCAAGCTTAATATATGCATGCAATAATATAGAATTCAATTGATGTTCTGTCATAAGTATATTAGCTATAACAGATATGAACAGTTCATTCAGTCAGATTTAGGAGCTGGAACTCTGTTTCATAGCAGCATCTCTCTGAAGCAGGTGTGTAATGTTACCGTCACCAAACCTGGTTTATGTTAGTGATCTATTCCCTTTGTCACCTTCCTCCAGTGCTGTTAAATGTTTAATTTGAACGTGAATCTCAGCCAGGCTGCTCAAAGTTGCCTCATATATCAGAAAGCGTCGTCGTGTACTTGCTCTTTCCACGTATGAGTGAATGGTTCTTATTTAACGATGTGCTAATTAACATTTATAATGTGGAATGAATCTAACCACTTATTGCATCTTTAAAACACGCTCCAGCATCTGGAGTAAATCCCCTCGAGGACTTTTCAAGGTTATTGTACTGCTTGTGTTTTCATTTGAACACACAGGAGTTAATGAAATTACATTCTGAAATCTTTGCTCCAAGCCGTGCACTGCCAGATTGTCCTTGGGCCCATTCGGGTTTAGATTTTATGTATTTTTATTTCTCTCACTCTCTCTTCCTCTGTTCCTCACGCACTTTCCAATTTCTTATAAAAACTTTTGAATCTCGACTTTGAGCATAAGGTTTCAAATTCCAGTGTAAGAAAAATGAAGATGTTGTTTATAAAGTATTTGGCTGACAATATACCAACGCATCTAAATGCTGAGGTCATCAACGCAACCCAGATCAGAAACTACAGGCTAAATGAGACATCTTCACAATTGCCTCCCAAGAGCAATTTCCTCTGTTCCTTTCTAAACTCCTTAAGCTGAATGGTGCGTGCCGCTGTTGATTATCCAATGCTTCTGCGCTAGGCTCAGATAACATTAAAGATATAAAGCATACTTTTAAATGGGAACATTTTTCATAGTTTCACATTATACGTCTTAAAAATGTTAAAGAGCAGCCCACAGAACAGAAAACTGTCATTGACAGGATTCCTTTAGCAAATGACCACAAGCAAATATGTAAAGTCGCAACTCTAATTTGCTTAGTTTGCTAGATTTGTCCTCAAACAATGAGAAAACGCAAAATTTCAGTTTAAAATGTATATAACGGTGCCCTTAAAGGTATTTGGACTCTAGTATTAGCAAAGTAAAC
Organism: Gymnocypris eckloni scoliostomus; assembly: GCA_027564155.1. Classification (NCBI taxonomy): domain Eukaryota; kingdom Metazoa; phylum Chordata; class Actinopteri; order Cypriniformes; family Cyprinidae; genus Gymnocypris; species Gymnocypris eckloni. The sequence continues at coordinate 28,376,864 of CM050423.1, forward strand.
TGCCGTGTCAGTGAAATGATTTGCTTGTTTTGAAATGACATTTTGTTATCTAGTGCAGTGACATTCAGACATTTAATGGGTCATGAATTGAGAAAAAATGTTTTCCTTGAAGAGGTCATTGTCCTATTAGAGAAAAACAGCCTTTGAGTTCTAGAACTCAAACACTTAAAATCAGCATTTACTGTAACCAAGCAGCCAAAGTGTGATGTCATAGTGTGATGAAAGACCGCCTCTGCAGAAGATCGACGCCTACTTCTGCATCACTGCCTCTTTAGCCCCGCCCACCGATTCACACATGTGAAAATACAGATACAAGAGAGAATGAGAATAAAAGATGATACAGTGCTGATTATATTGGATCGGACTATAACATTGCAACATACAAGTATGAGTAACAATGCTTTTACCAGGTGTCACTATTGCTTCGTCTGTTGAACATTGTTTGATACGTACTGTGATGGTTTTAGCTCAAATTGACCCATATTGTTTCCAGAGAACATGGCAGAAGCAGTTTTTGTTAATATGCAGAACTGTTAGCCAATCACAGCTGTAGGTATTTAGTTCTAAGTATTGAATGAACCTATCAAACGCATCATTTCAAAGATAAGATGTATATTTAAAAGCCTGTTACTTCTGTGATGTAGAAATCTTGCTTTGTGGACCTCAGACAACATTAAAAGTTAATAAAGTAAAATAAAATAAATACAAATGAATAAATGCAGGTCATGAGCCCATTAAAAGGGGATAAAGTGTATTTCATTTTTTAAGAATGTACTTCATTCAAAATATGTTTTCGGTTTAAATTTTAAATAAAGTCTTATTATATTTATCTCACACAAGTATTTGGTCCTCGATGGACTTTGACCTTGATTTTATTTTCCTCTCTTCTCAATGCATGTTATTCTAATTATGCAGTATGTTTAATGTCCCCATCAAATACATCTAAATATATTTAGATAAAATATTCAACTTTATTATTTGAGCATTTTTTTGTAATGTCCCGGTGCTGCTTCTAATGTAATAAAACCGGCAATTTATTAATAAATATTGCAGGTGTTTCTTCATTTTTTCTCCTTTTCTCCAATCAAAATGTTTAATTAACGGTATTTGACGCTCTGGTGTTATTGAACTGTCAGTCATTCACTAAGCAATGGCTAACTTTAGCTCTGTGTTGTTATTCTGTGTTGGTATTCTGCATTTCGTTAATCATCTTGATGGATGTAAATTAAGTTATAATTAAAGCAATTTAATTATTTTAGCTTGACTCTGCAGCATATTTCTTTAAAGTCTGTCAAACCCTTTTTCCTTCAATTAGAAGACAATCCTGTTGAATTTCATTTCCAAATGTTCGACCCACCTACAGTCCTGAAGTCCATTAGACGAGCATCTTCCCTCTTCGGCTCAGTTGAACATAGTTACAGAGAAGAGATTTGAAGGAGGGAGAAAGACAGAAGAAGGTTTGATTGAGTGTGACACATTTCATAATTCATCACAGGGGTTACATCATCTGCCCTCCTGCAGTAGCACTGGACGTCTGAGGGGGGTGATGTTGCTCCACGAGCTGGATTTCTGGAGCAGGTTTGCACTGCAACATATCTCTCCCTCAGTCCCTCTGTTCTCAACCCCCTCATTTGTCAATAAAACAAATATCAAAATTCATAAGAATCAGGAAGCTGAAAGAAGCATGTATCTAGAAATACCAACACGAGTCCATGTGATATTAACCATGAGTTCAAAACCCTGGGGTGGTTTGGTATTCACTAGCACTGAGTCCGTATAGAGCGATGTTCCCTCATAAATAGAAGAAAAACAGCGTTTTGAATGGCTTGCATTAATATAAGCATCAGAATATGAGAAGTGATCTCATATCCCTGTTTTTTTGACTGACAGTATATTTTCTTAAATTATGTCATATTTTGTCTTTTATACTGATTTATTTAAAGATGTATTCAAACATTAAAAATTGTTTCTCTTCATTCTTTTTGAAGTTTGTGGATAAAATTGTATTTATTTATTTATTTCATTTATTTAGTAAGTTAGTTGCCTTTTCTCAATGTTATAAATGCCCATTACCTTTTCTTTATGAATCTATAATAACCACCCAGGTTAATACTAGTTTTTCAATCATTTATTAATTTATTTTGCATTTCAGCTTTATTTCAATTGATAATGACATTTAAAAAAAATGGTTTTAATAACCATGCAAACAAAAATATAAAAATTCCCACTCTTTTAAAAATGGACATTCTTTGTCATTCTCATGTTTTGTGGAGGTACAGACATGCAAAACCCCAAAACAAGTTACGTCGCTGTAGTAGTCCTTCTACAGTGTTTAAAGTACAGCAGTTGCAAAAATGGCATGTTTAAGTGTCAGAATTTGATTTAAATGGTTTAACAGGCCTGAAGACAGCCCATCTGCAGTGTTTTACTGTACCTTGAACCTTTTAAATGTGCCATGAAAGGGGAAAAGAAACAAGGAGATGCTGGAAACCGTTGAGGTTTGAATAGCATATCACTGTATTGTATAAACAGACACACACACACACACACACACACACACACACACACACACACGCACGCACACACACACACACGCACGCACACACACATGTTGGTTTTTATGGTTTACGGGGACTTTCCATAGGCGTAATGGTATTTATACTGTACAAGCTGTATGTGCTATTGCCCTACACCTACCCTACACCTAAACTTAGCCCTCACAGGAGACGGTGCATTTCTACTTTCCCTCAAAAAAACTCACTCTGTATGATTTATAAGCATTTTAAATTATGGGGACACTGAAAATGTCCTCATAAATCACCTTCTCCTTGTAATACCTATGTCATACCCATGTCATTATACAAATTTGTGTCCTCATAAACCACATAAACACACACACACACACACACACACACACACACACACACACACACACACACACACACACACACACACACACACACACACACACACACACACACACACACACACATGCACGCACGCACACACACACACACACACGCCTGCACACACACACACACACACACGACGCACGCATGCACGCAGACACATACACACAGGACCTCCCCAAACGCACCAGCTCGTGACTGAAACATATTTCTATCTGGTCATGGGTGTAAAATCCACCCATGACCAGCCAAGGTAAACATTCAGTCATGTGAATAATTAATAGCTGTCTAAAGTGTGCTGCCAACAACATACAACCACTGGAAAACCCCATCAAAACTGTCAAAGAGAGTGTGTGAGAGATGTTTAAATGTCTTAAGGCACTTGTCATAAGTTTGTGTGTTGTGATGTTTGTTTGAGTTCAGTTCACTGTGATTGGTCGCAATGCATGCTGGGAGCTTAAATGTTGGATGATACCGTAAATGATTTGCTTTGAGAGGAAACCTAAAACAAGCTGCTGTGAAATCTGTTTTCTGCTGTTTGCTAAAGTGAGCATCACTACCAGTATTGATTGACGAACTCTTACGGTAACTCAAAGCATTAGGCTTCCATTTTCCATTGGCAAGTAATTCCTGCATTTTGCGCAGTGAACATGAATGATACCTCAAATCATGTGGCTTGTTGAGGACAGATGTGCTGTTGCTTTTCTAAATGATCAGACTTGCATGGAGGACAATAAAATGGGCAAAAATAAATGTTTAGATATTTTAATTTAGCTTTATATGTATTTCCGTTTGTGATTTTTTTTGTACTTTTAAAGGGTTGGTTCACCCAAACATGGTTTTACCCTCAAGACATCCTAAATGCATGACTGTCTTCTTTCAGACCAATCCAGTCAGAGTTAGGCTATATAAAAAAATGGTGAATAACGGCCTGAAAAAATGATGCGTTCTTGTAAGAATAATATTTAAAATGCTATAAACATTTTTAACTGTAACGGTTAACTGTCATGCTTGCAAGCTGTTCCGGGCGGTTGACGTAGGACGTATGCGCCACGCACGCATCAGTAATTAGTGACGAATGTGGAAGGAAAGAGCAAATGAAAATGCCGGTTATGAATTAAAATGAGGATTTGTAAAGACAAATGTTGGAGGATTTTGATATACTAAGAGGAGACTGCTTTTCTTTTGCTAAAGTAAGGAAACTTTGCTTCCTTTGCTCCAATTTTTAACATAACTCTGATTGGATTCATCTGAAATAAGACATATAGTCATATACACCTAGGATGCTTTGAGGGCGAGTAAATCATGGGTACATTTTCATTTTTGGGTGAACAAACCCATTAAATTCATTTCAAGATATGTAACTTTCATTTGTTTACATTTTTCATCAAAAATGGTATTTTGTTATTTTATTTCAGCTTTTTTTATTTTATAAATTAAGAAATGTTTTAGTTTTAGTATTTTTTTTTGTAATTTTAGTACTAATTTTAGTACTTCAGTAGTTAGTTGCCAGTGCAACATTTCTAATTGTTCATTTCCTTTTAACTATATATTGTTTTATTTCATCCGTATTTCATTTAAATTATTGTGAATCTTTAGTTAATGATAACAACAGTGAGTCACAAAAATGCATTAATGTTGTGCCTTGAAACAGGTCATATCTTGTCAAAACACAATGTGCTTCATTTAGATCTGCACCACGCATTCTTATGCCTTAACATTGAGACCAGTGAAATGAAGTATGCACTGTATTCTTGAGTGTGACAGCAACAATTGTGTGTGTTTATGTGAGCTAAGTGGCGACATGTACTCCGCCTGAGAGGGGAAATGTAAGTTAACGTCGTGGCATTATTAGTGCTGTTTGCTAAGGTAAGCATCTCTATTACTATTACTCATACTTAGGTTAGAGATTTGGGATTTGAACAAGGTCCTTATTAAATTCGGGCGTGCAAGTCATTCTGCACAGATTGTGCTACAGACGTGAATGATTCCTCAAATCGTGTGGCCTGTTGAGGAGAAGTGTGCTAGTGCTTTCTAAACAATTCGACTTACTGTGATTAAAACAGGCAGAATCATTTACATGTATTTGGCAGGCCGTTTTATTCAAAGTGACTTGAAGAGCATTGAAGGTGTTTGTTACATCAAAATAGAACTGAACCCATGAACTCGCTGCTGGAACGATGCTGTACTAGTTTGGCCAGACAACATTTTATAGACTTATAAAACACGTGGAGACCAGAATGTCCTTACATTTGATGGTCAATCACTTAGAACAGGGATTTTCAACCAGTGCCTCAGTAAACTTCTAATGAGGCCTCCAGATGACTTAAAATACGACCAGAACAAGCATTAAAACAAATTAAAACATCTAAAAAAGAAACTTGGTTCCCACTGTATTGAAAAATGTCAGTCCAGGCTCTCTGGAAATATGTGAGTCTGCCAATTTATTATTATTATTTTATTTTTCTAAAATCTGAAATGTGTTGCTCCAGGTTCATTTTGCTGCACTCTTTAAATGACATGTCCACAAGAGGCGCTACAAGCTAATTCTTTTTCCTCGGTTGGAGATTCGGTTTTATTAAACCACACAGTGTCATGCAAAACCATATCTGTGTAAGCAAAATGGTTGCAAAATGATATTACGTTTCACGACATTTTCAAAGTGAAATGTCCAGTTTCTGGTGCTAAATAGCACGTTTAATTGACTTTGAAACAGTTTAACGTGACTGTGGCAAAGCTTTAAGTTGTTTGTTTGTACAAATCATGATTGTTCAGAAAATAAATGCCCAGTGAGTGCCACTGAAAGATTAAAGTTCAGTTGCCACCTACATTATAGCGCATGCTAAACCTAACCAATGTTGTTAACAAAAGCAAATGTAAGATAAAAATGTAATTGCTGAAGCAAGCATGACATTTTAGCTTCCTCATACAAGGCTTTGAGGTATTATGTGGAGTATCCGATCACTCTGCATTGCCAGTGCAATGCTGTATCAGGTGCACTACAGAGCAAGTTCACCTAAACAAAGCCATGGTGATGATAATGTGACACAAACGGTAAAATGTATTCGTTTACACATCATGCACTATAGTAAGAGTTTTTTGAGAACTGTGCAAAAATAAGCATTTTTTCCCCATTGACACTCTGCTCCTTTAATAATAATTTGTGTGAAAAGGAGCAAAAGTTGTTGATGCTTTAGTGTTCATTTCACATGGTAACTGAAATCTATGTATAGGTACATTTTTGCAGAGTCATATATTTCCAATGAGTATTGGTTGAAAAATATGGATAGTGCCCTATGAAATCTGTTACTCTTAATACTTGTTTTTTCTGTTAAAAGAACATCTCAAACCACCCGGCAGACTTTACAATACTTCAGAAATCCATCTGTACTTTTTCATAATCAAGCACATTTAGGAGCATCAGTGCTTAGTTTGGTTTAGCACTTAGAATGGATGATGTTGTGCATCGTAGAGCAATCATAACCTTAGCACTAAAACTTCAACACTCGTACTGTTGAGTGGTTAAACCGTTATTCTTTATTAATACACAAATGAGCTGTTCGTCACATTAAGAAGCCGTGCGGCAGTGTATGTACATTATATTTTAATGGTGACAAGGGAACGTTTTTGTCTTCAGAAGCGTGATTGAGGTAGTGTGCTGGATCTGAGCGGGTGATGCAGAGGTCACGGGTTCGATCCCGTGATGGGGCGACCTGTGAACTGTTACGGTTACTGATGTCACCATCATGAGCGAAGTCCTTAACCTCCGGTTGATCCGGCGGGGCCTGCTCATGTGATCCGAATACAAGGCATCACTTTGAATAAAAGCTTCTTTTACATAAGTATCCAAGTCTGCCTCATGCTCACCTGTTGTTGCCATGGAAATAGAATGTGAGGTATGCTGTGGCGGATCTATGGGAAATAATGGGGTGGATACATTTTTCCGGGCATTATGGTAATCAAAGGAGTTGAAGTATGCATCTCTTCTGATTGTTTATATGAATATTTTGTGTGTATGGACGTTATTTTGTTTCTCTCAAGTAAATTGCAGAGCTCTTTGAGGTTTAAAGTCTGACTGCAAAATGGAGGGAGACCGGCTGCATAGGAATACCAGAAAGCCACTGCCTGTCGATGCACAGATTTCCTTTGAGAGTGACTAGGATGTGTTTATCCATTCCATTTATGTATGCATGTATGAAATTAATTTAATATATAAATAAGTTAATGTATATGTTAAATCATTATTTGATAATTGTTATTATATCATTATTTAATTAATTATATTTTATTATATACTGTATATACACACACACACACACACACACACACACACACACACACACACACACACACACACACACACACACACACACACACACACACACACACACACACACAATTTATGTATATCATTGACATCAGTTAGAGTTAGATTGTTATTCTTACAAATCAGTTTGGATTGTAAGATTATTTATGTTTTCTTCCATCTCAGTTTAATTTGGGCTTTATGTGGGGTGATTTTTTTTTTTGTAGGTTGATAATAGTTCGATTTTATATTATGGTATTACATTTGTAGTATGGGGCAAGTCTGACAAAGGGTAGGAAGGTGGAGTGAAACCTGTTTGGAAACAGTCAGTGTTTTTTCTATTCTCTTTAGTTATAAGCTTTAAGAACGAAATCAAATGTTTTTCTGCATGGGTTCAACTTTATGAAAGGCAGTGAAGACGGATTGCTTCTGCAGTTTTAGGGCATCGTTAAAAACAAGCTGATTTATGAAGACTGCAGAATAGAGCTGCTGAAGCAGGTTAACTCAGACCATCACAATCAGCGTTTTATATTTACAAACTAAAACGTATTATTGTGTGCATATGTCTGTGTGTATGCCTGTGCGTGGTATTATATACTGTGCAGTGTCTGTATTTTGCAACCTTTCTTCACACAAATAACTTCCACAATCTGAGATGGTTTACTAATTAATCTGAGGTGTGAATTCACTAACCATTTTTCCCAGGATCTTAATTAGACACCGCCCACAGTCCAGTTTAACCAGGCACTGAAATAGTACTCTTATCTTTTATGTAAATGAGGCTGGATGTGCTGAATTCAGAAATGCTGTTTATTGTTACTCTGAATCAACTGCAGAAAGCTGACACTAAACTGATTTTGATTAAAAACTGGTTGTGTACCTTTTCTGTTAGTTATGGCTGCAGTTATCTCCTCAAATGATAGACAAGAGCTTTATATTGTTTTTGTTTGTTATAATAATATAGCTTATTTTTGTTATATTATTTACCTATCTGTTTGTAAACTTATATTTATTTACATATTTATATATATGTAAACTCATATTTATATTATAAGTCCCCAACATCCATTTTCTTTTGTTTTTCTTCTATTTGCACAATAATAACATTCATTATGTATGTAATTATATTATTTAAAAAATAAAACTAATTGATAGAGGATGTAAATAATATAATAAACTTATCGTTTATCTGTGAACATCCTTGTTTCCTGTGTAATGATTGTAAAAGAGATGTTCTTTGGAGAACCACCAGATGATGCCATGTGTTGGTAACCCCAGTATTCTAGCAGCGATATTTGATGAATAGAAAATTGCAAATATCTGTAAAATATTGTTGATTATTGTTCTTTCTCTAGTCATAACCAGGCAAGTATCCAGCAGATAGATGAACGGTGTAGTTGTACTTGTAAGCGCAGCTCAAAAATAAATAAAATTGTAAACCAAAAGAGAAAAACTGAAATGTCAGCAGGTGAAAAAGTCTTAAATCAGTTCTTGTTGGCCAAACTCCATAAAGGTGTTTTCTCTCTCTGTGCAGTAGCTTGGAGGTTTTTGACCCACGGTCGTCATGTTCAGTGGCAGCCGTTGACTTGGCTTGCTCAGTAAGAGTGACAGTTGGCATCACAGTCGTCTGTCTGACCAGAGCTGTTGTTGTTGAACAACTTAATTTATGGGGACGGCCTGCCATCGGCATGTGGATGTAGTTCCCTATTTCTTCCGCTTCTGTATGATGGACTGCAATGAGCTCCGAGGTTAGTTCATGTGACCTTTGAAATGGTCTTGTGTCCTTCCCAGATTGTGCTGCATTCGAATTATAATCCTCCCTTGTTTTCAAACTCTTAACAAAGTTTTTATACATAAATAAATAACACATACAATTTTATCAACACACAATTGCATAATAATAACAAAATGTTTTATGTAATCAGACATTTTAGATTTGGATGTCATGTGACAAACCATCATGTATGATGCTGAAATATTTATGCTTATCATCGTTTAATATAAAAATTTAAATTGTTATATTTCAAAATAAGAAATGTTTTAATCATAATATTTATTACTGATTTACTGTATTTTTTATAAATATTTGGCAACAACATTATTTTTCATAATTACAAAATGTAGGAACATTCTCAATGTTTTCTAAACATTTCAGTTGTATATTTATTTAGAATCATTATTGTGTAAAATACTGTGAATCAGACTAGTATTTGTTCAGTTGGGAATCTGTAAGGCGCTGTATGTTTACTGGTATTTGGATAATATATATATTTATCTTTAAAGCTGATGTTTTGGCTGACGGTGTGCACACACTGAGAATGCAGTTCCTCCAAGGCCACCAGGGTTCTGTGAAAATCCATCTGCCTGAAGTGATACATAATGCCCACATAAGCTTACACATCGAATAGCAGCCCGCTATCTCCTCCAGAATGGACATGTCACCTGAATAATTGGAAGTGACCCGTTTGAGGCCTGATGGTGACAGAGAGCACTCGGGGTCGATGCTACTGTTCGATGGCATGTCCTAGCAAAATCCATCTCCATTTCATGCCGGCTCAATGGAGAGATCTGCTTTCTCTGTATCTGTACTTGTATTCACATACTGTACTAGGATTTTGCTTGATGCATTTCACAGGCCTTTTACTTTTGCATAATTCTGCCTCTTGACTCAGAATTTAGGGCAGAATTAATTGTGGACTTCCTGAGGACAAATTAATGTTCATATTGTGTGAGAATAAGACGACATATATCATGTCATGAAAGTTGTCAGCTCAAACTCATATCAGTGAGACAGACTGTGAGAATGAGTAGACAAAACACACAAACAAGCGATTAGTCTTCCATTCTGAATGCTTTTAAATTATGCAAATGAAATGATTATGGCTGGTGCCGTTTGTATTATTTTCCTACCATCCCATGTGTGATATTTGTAGCAGATGTTTGGTACGCCGCCATCGGAAAGCATTTCCAGCTTTTCACGTTGAGAGTTTTAATGGGTTTCTATACAAGTTATTGTGTTGTAGTCAACGGCTAAATGGGTCTGATTTACCTGCAAGCACAATGAGTTGTTCTGCTAAGTTTACCCTGGTCAAGGATAAATGACAATTCATAATTTGATGTTTTATAGCTGCCTTTTAAAAAGCATTAAGCCTGTTCACTGCTGACTCAGTCACTAAGGTTACTTGGTTACACTTGTTACTAAGGTTTGCATTTAGTGGCCTTGTTCATATACTGAACAAAATTATAAACGCAACACTTTTGTTTTTGCCCCCATTTTTCATGAGCTGAACTCAAAGATCTAAGACTATTACACAAAAGGGCTGTTTCTCTCAAATATTGTTCACAAATCAGTCTAAATCGGTGTTAGTGAGCACTTCTCCTTTGTCGAGATAATCCATCCACCTCACAGGTGTGGCGTATCAAGATGCTGATTAGACAGCATGATTACCTCACAGGTGTGCCTCAGGCTGGACACAATAAAAGGCCACTCTAAAATGTGCAGTTTTATCACACAGCACAATGCCACAGATGTCGCAAGTTTTGAGGGAGCGTGACTGCAGATATGTCCACCAGAGCTGTTGCTCGTGAATTGAATGTTCATTTCTCTACCATAAGCCGAGACGGCATTCAAAGGCGTTTCAGAGAATTTGGCAGTTCATCCAACCGGCCTCACAACAGCAGACCACATGTAACCACACCAGCCCAGGACCTCCACATCCAGCATCTTCAAGATCGTCTGAGACCAGCCACCCGGACAGCTGCTGCAACAATCAGTTTACATAACCAAAGCATTTCTGCACAAACTGTCAGAAACCGTCTCAGGGAAGCTCATCTGTATGCTCGTCGTCCTCATCAGGGTCTCGACCTGACTGCAGTTCGTCATCGTAACCGACTTGAGTGGGCAAATGCTCACATTCGATGGCGTCTTGCACTTTGGAGAGGTGTTCTCTTCACAGATGAATCCTGGTTTTCACTGTACAGGGCAGATTACAGACAGCGTGTATGGTGTCGTGTGGGTGAGCGGTTTGCTGATGTCAACGTTGTAGATAGAGTGGCCCATGGTGGCGGTGGGGTTATGGTATGGGCAGGCGTATGTTATGGACAATGAACACTGGTGCATTTTATTGATGGCATTTTGAATGCACAGAGATACCGTGACGAGATCCTGAGGCCCATTGTTGTGCCATTCATCCACGACCATCACCTCATGTTGCATCATGCTAATGCACGGCCCCATGTTGCAAGGATCTGTACACAATTCCTGGAAGCTGAAAAGCTGAAAACATCCCAGTTCTTGCATGGCCAGCATACTCACCGGACATGTCACCCATTGAGCATGTTTGGGATGCTCTGGATCGGCGTATACGACAGGGTGTTCTAGTTCCTGACAATATCCAGAAACTTCACACAGCCATTGAAGAGGAGTGGACCAACATTACACAGGCCACAAATTAATAACCTGATCAACTCAGGTAAAAGACCAAATTCCGTGTGATCGCAAAATGAAGTTTTTACAAACACTCGATGGTGGTTTGAAGTGAGTTCTGAGTAAAATTGTACTATTAATCTCATAAATTGTCTTATGAAGCACGATGCTAATGCTAGCTCTACTGCAACTGCAGAACAGGTCCATTCTTCTTCATAATGCATTTTGTCATAATGCTTCATGTAAGGTCACAAGAAAATGTTTTGTTGTATTTATTTAGAAATACTTTTGATAATAGTTGAGTTAATGTATACTGGGATTGAAGCAATGTGGCTTGGTAAACGTTTTATTGCCAGCCGGTATGAAGACTGGTAATGGCTGAATTAAAAATAAAAGAATGATGATGAAAGAATAATAAGGATTATGTTTCAAACCTGGCGGAAGTGTGAAAGGTTCTGGTTCCATAAACTAGTTTGTCATGCATTTCTTTATTCAAACACATTTACAGTTAAATCCTAGTATTTAATATTTGCGATTAATTGCGATTAATCGTGATTAATGACAGTCCATGACTGTGATTAACGCGATTACATTTTTAATCGATTGACAGCACTAATATATATATAATATATAATTATTATTATATAATTGCCTGTCGAATGTACTGAAGCAGTTATTTTCGAATTTTCCATTCAATAATAAATCATGAATTGTTTAGTCGTGACTTGTGATGTAGTTATTGTACTACTGTTTGCATTTAGGCAATTCAGGACGTATCGTTTTGCTAAATCCTGACTATTAAAGTCATGTGAGAGACAGAGAGATATCAGGGCCAAATAAAGAGACTGAAAAGGAAAATGGAAGTGAAGATCCAGTTCAGGAGAGACCTTTTAATTATTTAGCATGTCTCCAGCCTAAGGATTAAACCATTGTTCATGTGATAGCCACACAAAAATAGGGTTTCTGTGTTTCAGAATTTGTTGTGAGTGTATGGGATGGCCTGGATGAGTGTGTGTGTGTGTGTGTGTGTGTGTGTATAAAGGCAAATATTTTGGTAAACATGTTTGGATAATGTATTACCCCAAAACTGAGAGGAAACAAATCTGAAAAACATTTCCCATTCAAATTTTTTTAAACAATTACTATTGTAAACAAACAAATACATATTAAATACATGTATTTTTTTTAAATAAATGGGCTATAATAATTGTATTTATTATAGAGAATATTTTGTATTTATTGTTGCATTTACTGTGTATTTATTCATCTTTTTTTAATTTGCTTTGGGGGGAAATTATAAGCTAGTACATGTTTCAATTCAAAATAAAAGGATTTTAGTTTGTATGTTAATACAGAAATCACTATGACTGCACTTTTTATACTTGTAATAAGAGTTTAAAAATCCTGAATCTTTTGCTTCATATTCTTATCTGGCACTCGTGTTCTTGCATGTGCTTTTCATTTTTATTTTTCATCCTTCATTCTGTGTTTTATTTTCAGTTGTTCAGCTGAAAATCCTTGGTGAGCAAATTTATTGTAATTTATGTATTTATTATGGTGGTTGAATATTGGCCCACGTTTCTGTTATTATGGTTTGTAGATATGTTTTTCCCCATTTTATTGTCCACCAGGTAAATAGCACAAGACTGATCAGTTAGAAAAGTAATAGCACACTTCTCCTCAACAAGGAGTTATAAAATGTCACTCTAACCTCTCATAAACAAGAATATAGACAACCTTTTCCCATCAGAATCTGCCATTTCATTCGCCATGACCGTTGACAATTATAGTCTCTCAAAAGAACATTTTTAGTGTGTAAACCACTCTTGAGGAAGTTCATGGTGTTTTTCAGATGCCCAATACTTGTCCCGTATGTGCGTCTTGAAACTATTTTTTTCTCTGTAACGTATTAAATGCGCTCGTGCTGTGTGTGATACGGTCATAAATGACTGTTCTCAGTTTGAAGCCGTGTTTAGAGGCACACGTGAGAAAGGGCAGATAACACTCATTTGCCATTAAACACAGCATGTGCTCACATTACCATGCCCCTGTCACTGAACACAGCCGATGTCAGTTTAAAAGCATCACGGAGGGCATGTCAAATGAGGATGCACAGATTACTGAATCCAGTAATTGCTGTCGGTTAATGCGACAGTGAAACAACAATGGCACAGTGAAAGACGATTATAGTGTACTGTGAGTATTGGGACGTGACAACACACATGGGAATGGCTTTGCAAAGGCTCATAGAAGTTATCATCTGTACAGAGCAAATGGAAACAGACAGGTGCTAGGTGAATGCTTTGGGGCATGTTTACAGGAATCCCAAACACAATGCTGCAGAGACAGATGATTGAATGAAATGTAGCTGCTGTCTGCGTTGTGAAGGAATTAAAGCTCTGTTAACTACACATACACTATATGACATTACAAACTCTCATGGCAGTTCGTAACTGTTTTATGCTTTTGTGGATTGGTGGTTGATACTTGTGAATTTGTACGATCTCATTTGTACATTTACGATCTGCTTACACTCCACTGGTGGTTAGGAATGGACCTTTTTTCTAAAAATCATATAAAAAGAATATATTTACATAGGAATCAGACTGTACACATTTATAAAACTCAGCTTTCGTACAATAGTAACTTTTTGTCTCAAGATCAGTTTGGATTGACTGGTTTTCTTATTATTTGAACATTTATTAAGGAAGAAGTGTTACTAGATCTAGATTGTTGTGAGACCGTGTTTTACAACAATAACAAAAACATTGTTTTTGAAAAGATCATATTTGATGACATTTGAGTTCAAAGGTCATCTGTAGCAAAGCATTACAATGGTTTTTAAATTAATAACAAAACATGGCAATTATTTTCATACAAAGAAATACATTTATGAGGGTAAATCTCATTGTTGAACATCATATTACACCATAATCGAGAGGGGAAATAAAAGTGTATTTCGCAATAAAAAATCTAGGCTGTTTTTAGGACCATTACTGCTGCAATGCAATAGTAGTAATAGTAAATAATAGTAATTATAATTGTGTAATAATAATAATAATTTATTGGTTAATTTGTATTATTTATGTTTATTTAAAACAATGCTAGCATTGCCTGTACATGTGCTGCTTTTAATTTAAAGTCTTTTAATTTTTCTTAAAACATATTGAGACTATTTTATTTTAAACTTTTATTTTATTAAACCTTTTTGTTTCTATGTTTGTTGGTTTGGCAAAATTATGATCCAGATATATTTGCATGTGATTCACCCATGAATATAAAAACATTAACAAAAATCATTCATTGGTTTATGTTTTACAAGAAAACATTTCTAGTCTCTGATCTTTTATACATTTATAATAAGAATTTAAAAATCGTGCATCTTCTGCCGTGGCACTCGTGTTCCTGCATGTGCTTTTTCAGTCCTTCGTCGTTCTACTTTGGGTTGCTCAGCAGAAAATCCTCAGTGAGCAAATTTATTGTTATTCACACATTGCAAATCTGCTTGGATAATAGATATCACCAGTTTAAGCCCAGGCCTAAGCCTAAAAATGATTTTCAGGGCAGAATCATCAATTATAGTGTAATTTAAAGTAGGACGGGGTTTATTGTGTGTGTGTCTGGAGTCCTGTAAACCAGTCATCAGGATCCAGAGGCAGGCCTACATTTGCAAATCTCTCCGGATCATGAAAAAATGCTGGCTGACTTTGCTCGCAAAATGCAATAAATTAGATGTCATACGGTAGTCGAAATACAGTGTGACTGAAAGTGTCAAGAATGCAACCATGTGTCTCGCGGACAGCAGTTTTCAGTTTTTTTGTCTTCTCACTCTATTTTCAGCCTGACCCGATTTGATTCTCTTTTCCGAGGCACCCAAGTGGCTTTGCTTATTCTGAAAAACAAATCTCAGCCCTCAAACATGCTTTATGCATTGCAGCAGAAATGAACCGAACGGCGGGAAAGTGTCAAAATTCACCCCGGCTTAGAAATGAATGGAGAGGCGACTGTACAAGATAGCAGCCAAAAGTGTGCACGCTATTAATTATTTTGTATTCTGCTTGACCACTGCGTATCGATTTGCAAAATGAATCGCCAGCTCGGAAGTTCTCGGAGCTTGACACAGAAGATTAGGAGGATGTCAAAACCGTGTGATCTGCGAGGCATGAAGTTTGAAGATGTTAACTGCAGTTTTTCAGCCAATAATGTGCAGTCCACCTATCGCTCATCGTCAGGATCTTGTTCCAGGAATGATTTCCGAGGCTTGTTTTGGCCCAGCAGTCTCTGGGACGAGGAGCGGTGAAGCTTTGCTACGAGGTCACCGAGCTACACTCATTCATGAGGAGATAAAGTAAGGTTTTGAGACGAGGGCGACTGCCACTGTGGAGGGCCACGGCTATGAATAGGACCGCACTGCCACAGGAGTATGAAGAATGCTTTGCTGTAATCAGTTTCTGCTCCCATGGTGCAATGCTTATTTTGTGCAACCGAAGCGTTATCCAGCCTATGCTGTTGTGAAGATGTGGGGAAATGTCCAATCGTCACACATTTTACTCAAGTCGATATTTCTCAGAATCCACATACCTTAAAGATTTGGCTGAAAAGCTAATGAACATTTATGTTGTTATTATTCAATAAAAACGTTCTCACCCTTTTTCAATATGAGGAAATATGGATAAGACATGCATAGACAGATAGACAGACAGATAGATCAAATACAAAACAAATGAAACGGTAAATGTAATAAAAATTCAATATAAATACCAAGCCATTATTTTAAAAAACAAACACCAAAATGTAATAAAATAACTGAATTTGTAAAGCTCACAATGAATGTGACAACTTGCCCCAATGTACAGTTGGCTTTTGTCTTAAAGTATGTGAGGGTCATTTTACTGTGATCAACAGATAATACAAAAATACGCTGATATTTTAGAAAAACTGAATTCACAAAAAAGCAGGCTTTTGTATCATTTGTGACAACTAGCCCCATTCTCCCCTATATCAAGAACATTTATTAGAGCATCAAAAATGCATCATGAAAACCTAATGGGATGGCATTTAACCTCCAAGCCAAAACACATGCTGCATGCTAGTCATGCGGTTTTAAAAAGATCAATTTAACATGGACTATTTCAGATATGGGTTAATATTTCTTATTTTCCACACGGACGGAGTGTAAGAGTTAATAGTAAGTGGATAAACTAACACACACACACACACACACACACACACACACACACACACACACACACACACACACACACACACACAGCACGCACGCACACACACACACACACACCACGTGTACACACACACACACACACACACACACACACACACACACACACACACACACACACACACACACACACACACACACACACACACACACACTACGCACCACACACAAACACACCACGCACGCACGCACGCACACACACACACACACACACACACACACACACACACACACACAGTTATTTATCACTCAGTGTTTGCTGTGGAAGGGCAAAGGCTTTGTTTATTTCAGAAATGGAAAAGATTTGTCACTGTGTCATGGTCAAGGTTGAGTTTAAGAAGAAGCACAGCTTACTAACATGAGCAGCATGCTGTGATATGTGGCCAGATGTTTACTGAAGCTGTAATTCATCACTCGTAAGGCACATACATTGTACATTTAATTCCATATTACTTGCAATTTATTTGTATTTACTTGTGAAACTTACAACTTCTTAAAATAGAAAATAGTTTCTACATGAATTATATTTATGTTTAATTTATTTCTTTATTTAATGTATTTCTTTATTTCTTTTATTTTCAGCGAGGTAGCAAAAAGTTAGTCTTATAACACCTTTTCCTTTTGTAGAACTTCATTACAATTATGAAGATTTATTAATAACAGTTTCCCCTTTAATAATTAGTATTGCTACTTAGAATAATTTGCATTAAAGCTTTAGTGAAAATAATTATGATTTGTATTGGTACATTTATTTTACTAAATCTGCCTTCAGCTGGTTATTTTATTTTATTTTTTTAATTCTCACTATTTCTCCTGACCTCACAGCCATGCTATAATCTTAATATGGTATTAGAATGTATCATTTATATTAACTTTAAACCAACTTAGAGATAAAATAAATAGTGTAAATGTGCATTCGAAAGCAGAAGGAAAAAATATTGAACATCTGAGAGAAAAAAAAAATCACTTTCCGAGCACAAAAAAGCGTTCTTCCTGAATGTCAGGGTTATGTAACTTCACATTCATTTGTGCTGTAGTGTGAAATGAGTACATTAGCATTTAAACCTTGAAGATTTTCAGCATGTTAAACACACCCTCCTCCTCTCCTTCCCACATTTGAACAGTACATTGCAGCAGTTTCCCTGCATTTCCTCAAACGTCCCCGTGATGAGCAGTTTAAAGTATTTAAAGATTGCAGGGGAAATGAATGGTAACCGACTCTGACTTCAGCGGGACTCAAAAGCACAGACTTATGGGGAGGATTTTGCCTGCGGTGGTTTTGGCTTTGCCACTCTAACAATGCAGCCCATTAATGGAACTAAATAATTTTTCCATGAAAGATAAGCCTCCTTGTGCTCGCCCAGCCCCGGTCCGGCAGCTGAGCGTGAGCAATTAAAACTTGCTATGACATTTGCCATCCTGCTGTTTTGTGAAAGATGAGGGTAATAGTGGTACCGCTGCGATGACCTTCGCTTTACCCTCTGTCGCTTATAAAGTGGCTCTGCACACGTTTATAAACTCAAACGGTGAACACCTGGCAACCTTTAGATGTTATAGCAGCAACCTAATAACTTCACTGCTCCTGTTTCTCAGGAGTGTTCAGTGTAAAACGAACGCATATAACTTAGAGTCATTGTGTTGCGTGCTTTTTAATTTATTTAGTTAACTAAAAGAGCAGAATTCATTTTTAAATATATATTTTTGTAATAAAGTTAATAGCTGTTTTAATAAATTTAAAATGTATATTATATATCATTATTATAAAATATATAATTATATAATTATATTAGTTCTATTTATATAAAAAAGTATTTATTCACCAAGGATGCATTTTAATTTGCTCAAAATATGTGCAATCAAATGCTGTTCTGAACTTCATCAGAGAATCCTCAATAATAATATATCCTGGTTTCCCCAAAATATGAAGGAGTACTGTTTCATCATTGATGAAAATCAGAAAGGTCAACTGCATCTATGAATAAATTAAATTTTAAAGGTATATTCAAAGAGAAATCAGTTATTTTAAATTGTTATATATTTACTATGTTTTTTTTTATCAAATAAATGCAGCACTAGTGCACATAAGACTTCTCAACTTTATTTAATTTAATTTAAATGTTTTATTTTATTTAATTTTGTTATTTCGCTTTTATATACAAGACTCAATATCTTGCTTTTCATTACAGTAGAAAAATCACAATGACCTCAAACTTTTGCATGGCACTGTTTTGAAAAAAAAAAAATATATATATATAAATTAACTAATGCATCACAAATTGTCTCTAAAATGAATCTAACATTAACGTTTTTAAATATACTTTTATATTGCAATAATTTCACATTCAATCTTCAAATGTACAACATAACGACAGTTTATTTTTTTATATAAATTATATAAATAAGACTTGACTTCTAATTTAAATGAACTTAATACAATCTTCACACAAAGCCATTATAATAAATCACGTGTTTAGATGAGCCCTTCAGCAGAAATACACACACACACACACACACACACACACACACACACACACACACACACACACACACACACACACACACACACACACACACACACACACACACACACACACACACACACAACACACACACTTTATACTCTCATCTGCACAAAAAACAATTCAGTATAGACTAAATATGAACGTATTTACTCCTCTCACCTGCACAAAAACAGATTCAGTATAGACTAAATATGAACATGTATTTACTCTCACCTGCACAAAAACAGATTAATTATAGACTAAATATGAACACGTATTTACTCCTCTCACCTGCACAAGAACAGATTCAGTATAGACTAAATATGAACAACGTATTTACTCCTCTCACCTGCACAAAACAGATTCAGTCTAGACTAAATATGAACATGTATTTACTCCTCTCACCTGCACAAAAACAGATTGAGTATAGACTAAATATGAACATGTATTTACTCCTCACCTGCACAAAACAGATTCAGTATAGACTAAATATGAACATGTATTTACTCCTCTCACCTGCACAAAAACAGATTCAGTATAGACTAAATATGAACATGTATTTACTCTCTCACTGCACAAAAAACAGATTCAGTATAGACTAAATATGAACATGTATTTACTCCTCACCTGCACAAAAGCAGATTCAGTATAGACTAAATATGAACATGTATTTACTCCTCTCACCTGCACAAAAACAGATTCAGTATAGACTAAATATGAACATGTATTTACTCCTCTCACCTGCACAAAAACAGATTCAGTATAGACATAAATATGAACATGTATTTACTCCTCTCACCTGCACAAACAGATTCAGTATAGACTAAATATGAACATGTATTTACCTCTCACCTGCACAAAAACAGATTCAGTATAGACTAAATAACGTGAACATGTATTTACTCCTCTCATCTGCACATAAAACAGATTCAGTATAGACTAAATGAACATGTATTTACTCTCTCACCTGCACAAAAACAGATTCAGGTATAGACTAAATATGAACATGTATTTACTCCTCTTCAGCACAAAACAGATTCAGTATAGACTAAATATGAACATCGTGATTACCTCTCTCACCTGCACAACGAAACAGATTGAGTATGTAGACTAAATATGAACATGTATTTACTCCTCTCACCTGCACAAAAACAGATTGAGTGTAGACTAAATATGAACATGTATTTACTCCTCTCACCTGCACAAAAACAGATTGAGTATAGACTATGAACATGTATTTTACTCTCTCACCTGCACAAAAACAGATTGAGAGTATAGACTAAATATGAACATGTATTTACTCCTCTCACCTGCACAAAAACAGATTCAGTGTAGACTAAATATGAACATGTATTTACTCCTCTCACCTGCACAAAACAGATTCCAGTATAGACTAAATATGAACATGTATTTACTCCTCTCACCTGCACAAAAACAGATTGAGTATAGACTAAATGAACATGTATTTACTCTCACCTGCACAAAAAAACAGATTGAGTATAGACTAAATATGAACATGTATTTACTCCTCTCACCTGCACAAAAGCAGATTCAGTATAGACTAAATATGAACATGTATTTACTCCTCTCACCTGCACAAGAACAGATTCAGTATAGACTAAATATGAACACGTATATATTTACTCCTCTCACCTGCACAAGAAACAGATTCAGTATAGACTAAATATGAACATGTATTTACTCTCTCACCTGCACAAAAACAGTTCAGTATAGACTAAATATGAACATGTATTTACTCCTCTCACCTGCACAAAAACAGATTCAGTATAGACTAAATATGAACATGTTTACTCCTCTCACCTGCAAGAACAGATTCAGTATAGACTAAATATGAACATGTATTTACTCCTCTCACCTGCACAAGAACAGATTCAGTCTAGACTAAATATGAACACGTATTTACTCCTCTCACCTGCACAAGAACAGATTCAGTATAGACTAAATATGAACATGTATTTACTCCTCTCACCTGCACAAAAACAGATTCAGTATAGACTAAATATGAACATGTATTTACTCCTCTCACCTGCACAAAAACAGATTCAGTATAGACTAAATATGAACATGTATTTACTCTCACGCCTGCACAAAAACAGATTCAGTATAGACTAAATATGAACATGTATTACTCCTCTCACCTGCACAAAAACAGATTCAGTATAGTCTAAATATGAACATGTATTTACTCCTCTCACCTGCACAAAAACAGATTCAGTATAGACTAAATATGAACATGTATTTACTCCTCTCACCTGCACAAAAACAGATTGAGTATAGACTAAATATGAACATGTATTTACTCCTCTCAGCTGCACAAAAACAGATTCAGTATAGACTAAATATGAACATGTATTTACTCCTCTCACCTGCACAAAAACAGATTCAGTATAGACTAAATATGAACATATGTATTTACTCTCTCACCTGCACAAAGGAACAGATTCAGTATAGACTAAATATGAACATGTATTTACTCCTCACCTGCACAAAACAGATTCAGTATAGACTAAATATGAACATGTATTTACTCTCACCTGCACAAAAAAACAGATTCAGTATAGACTAAATATGAACATGTATTTACTCTCACCTGCACAAAACAGATTCAGTATAGACTAAATATGAACATGTATTTACTCCTCTCACCTGCACAAAACAGATTCAGTATAGACTAAATATGAACATGTATTTACTCCTCTCACCTGCACAAAACAGATTCAGTATAGACTAAATATGAACATGTATTTACTCCTCTCCCTGCACAAAAACAGATTCAGTATAGACTAAATATGAACGTATTTACTCTCACCTGCACAAAACAGATTCAGTGTAGACTAAATATGAACATGTATGTTACTCCTCTCCACCTGCACAAAAACAGATTGAGTGTAGACTAAATATGAACATGTATTTACTCCTCTCACCTGCACAAAAACAGATTGAGTATAGACTAAATATGAACATGTATTTACTCCTCTCCCCTGCACAAAAACAGATTCAGTATAGACTAAATATGAACATGTATTTACTCTCACCTGCACAAAAACAGATTCAGTGTAGACTAAATATGAACATGTATTTACTCCTCTCACCTGCACAAAAACAGATTCAGTATAGACTAAATATGAACATGTATTTACTCCTCTCACCTGCACAAAAACAGATTGAGTATAGACTAAATATGAACATGTATTTACGTATTTACTCTCACCTGCACAAAAACAGATTGAGTATAGACTAAATATGAACATGTATTTACTCCTCACCTGCACAAAAACAGATTCAGTATAGAGACTAAATATGAACATGTATTTACTCCTCTCACCTGCACAAGAACAGATTCAGTCTAGACTAAATATGAACACGTGTTACTCCTCTCACCTGCACAAGAACAGATTCAGTCCAGACTAAATATGAACACGTATTTACTCCTCTCACCTGCAAAAAACAGATTCAGTATAGACTAAATATGAACACGTATTTACTCCTCTCACCTGCACAAAACAGATTCAGTATAGACTAAATATGAACATGTATTTTACTCCTCTCTCACCTGCACAGAACAGATTCAGTCTAGACTAAATATGAACGCGTATTTACTCCTCTCACCTGCACAAAAACAGATTCAGTATAGACTAAATATGAACATGTATTTACTCCTCACCTGCACAAAAACAGATTCAGTCTAGACTAAATATGAACATGTATTTACTCCTCTCACCTGCAAAAACAGATTCAGTATAGACTAAATATGAACATGTATTTACTCCTCTCACCTGCACAAAAACAGATTCAGTATAGACTAAATATGAACATGTATTTACTCCTCTCACCTGCACAAAAACAGATTCAGTATAGACTAAATATGAACATGTATTTACTCCTCTCACCTGCACAAAAACAGATTCAGTATAGACTAAATATGAACATGTATTTACTCCTCTCACCTGCACAAAAACAGATTCAGTATAGACTAAATATGAACATGTATTTATTCTCTCACCTGCACAAAACAGATTCAGTATAGACTAAATATGAACATGTATTTACTCTCACCTGCACAAAACAGATTCAGTATAGACTAAATATGAACATGTATTTACTCCTCTCACCTGCACAAAACAGATTCAGTATAGACTAAATATGAACATGTATTTACTCCTCTCACCTGCACAAAAACAGATTCAGTATAGTCTAAATATGAACATGTATTTACTCCTCTCACCTGCACAAAACAGATTGAGTATAGACTAAATATGAACATGTATTTACTCCTCTCACCTGCACAAAAACAGATTCAGTATAGACTAAATATGAACATGTATTTACTCCTCTCACCTGCACAAAACAGATTCAGTCTAGACTAAATATGAACATGTATTTACTCCTCTCACCTGCACAAAACAGATTCAGTATAGACTAAATATGAACATGTATTTACTCCTCTCACCTGCACAAAACAGATTCAGTATAGACTAAATATGAACATGTATTTACTCCTCTCACCTGCACAAAACAGATTCAGTATAGACTAAATATGAACATGTATTTACTCTCACCTGCACAAAACAGATTCAGTATAGACTAAATATGAACATGTATTTACTCCTCACCTGCACAAAACAGATTCAGTATAGACTAAATATGAACATGTATTTACTCTCACCTGCACAAAAACAGATTGAGTATAGACTAAATATGAACATGTATTTACTCTCACCTGCACAAAAACAGATTCAGTATAGACTAAATATGAACATGTATTTACTCTCACCTGCACAAAAACAGATTCAGTATAGACTAAATATGAACATGTATTTACTCCTCTCACCTGCACAAAAACAGATTCAGTATAGACTAAATATGAACATGTATTTACTCCTCTCACCTGCACAAAACAGATTGAGTATAGACTAAATATGAACATGTATTTACTCCTCACCTGCACAAAAACAGATTCAGTATAGACTAAATATGAACATGTATTTACTCTCACCTGCACAAAAACAGATTCAGTATAGACTAAATATGAACATGTATTTACTCCTCTCACCTGCACAAAAACAGATTCAGTATAGACTAAATATGAACATGTATTTACTCCTCTCACCTGCACAAAAACAGATTCAGTATAGACTAAATATGAACATGTATTTACTCCTCTCACCTGCACAAAAACAGATTCAGTATAGACTAAATATGAACATGTATTTACTCTCACCTGCACATAAACAGATTCAGTATAGACTAAATATGAACATGTATTTACTCCTCTCACCTGCACAAAAACAGATTCAGTATAGACTAAATATGAACATGTATTTACTCCTCTCACCTGCACAAAAACAGATTCAGTATAGACTAAATATGAACATGTATTTACTCCTCTCACCTGCACAAAAACAGATTCAGTATAGACTAAATATGAACATGTATTTACTCCTCTCACCTGCACAAAAACAGATTCAGTATAGACTAAATATGAACATGTATTTACTCTCACCTGCACAAAAACAGATTCAGTATAGACTAAATATGAACATGTATTTACTCCTCTCACCTGCACAAAAACAGATTCAGTATAGACTAAATATGAACATGTATTTACTCCTCTCACCTGCACAAAAACAGATTCAGTATAGACTAAATATGAACATGTATTTACTCCTCTCACCTGCACAAAAACAGATTCAGTATAGACTAAATATGAACATGTATTTACTCCTCTCACCTGCACAAAAACAGATTCAGTATAGACTAAATATGAACATGTATTTACTCCTCTCACCTGCACAAAAACAGATTCAGTATAGACTAAATATGAACATGTATTTACTCCTCTCACCTGCACAAAAACAGATTCAGTATAGACTAAATATGAACATGTATTTACTCCTCTCACCTGCACAAAACAGATTCAGTATAGACTAAATATGAACATGTATTTACTCCTCTCACCTGCACAAAACAGATTAGTATAGACTAAATATGAACATGTATTTACTCCTCTCACCTGCACAAAAACAGATTCAGTATAGACTAAATATGAACATGTATTTACTCCTCTCACCTGCACAAAAACAGATTCAGTATAGACTAAATATGAACATGTATTTACTCCTCTCACCTGCACAAAAACAGATTCAGTATTCTTCTAAATGAATACAAACAGTCAAATGCATACTCAGAGTTATGTACAAACATGCAATAATCAAATATGTTAAATCATTTGTTTTTAATACTATTTTATTAACCAGTGTCTTTGCTACTAAGCTTCGATGTTCCAATTCAATCATAAGCAAAAACGACACATTTGTTTCATCTTTGTTATTGCTGAATAGTGTTGAACTTTCTTCTTCTGCGTCATATTGTTCATGTGATTTGTTTGAGCTGCGTCCTCTACTGTACAGACGGGAATGAACATCTCCTGTAGCTTGAGGCTGAGAAAAGAGCTTTTAAATTAGTAAAAGAATACCTTTTTTATATTAAAAACCAACCAGCAAGCCCTGCCCAGATTTGAAAAGTAACTCAAAAGTAACATAACACATTACTTTCCATAAAAAGTAACTAAGTAACATAATTAATAATCTAATACAATTATAAACTGCTTACGATACACGTAATATAGGACCAATCCCACTAAAGCGAATAGAGGTACCTTAAATAAACTATACTGTCAGGGTCATCAAAGATGACTGATAATTAGCACACAGAGTTTGGAGTGATGGTATGGTCCTGTTCTGGACAAGAACTCATGAACATCCATGCAGCCTGGATAAGAGCAGGGAGAGCAGCGATAACCCCTGGGGAAAACAGAACACAACCAACATTAATGTATTGCAGATATCATTAAGTTTCAATAATTTAATGGAAAGATGTAATCATTTATTCTGATTCACAGAGGAATCAGAAGGTTGAATCCTGACTGGACTAGAGGAGGAGTTGGGGATGGAGGAGGGTACTTAGCTATTAAGCAACGCAGAGCTAGTGATAACACTGGAGGACGTAATGATAGATAGTGAGATGTTACATCCCTATAGATAGACGCGCTGAGAGTCAGCTGACGTGAGCTTGACTAAAGTGACCTGCCAGAACTAATGCTACGCTTGATAATAATGATATCTGGTTTATATTATATCATTTTCTTTCTTTCTTTCTTTCTTTCTTTCTTTCTTTCTTTCTTTCTTTCTTTCTTTCTTTCTTTCTTTCTTTCTTAAAGATTTAAATATTTGAACTGCTTTTTTGAGGGGAGAAAACAAAACAGTTCTGAAAAGTGTCTACAGCCAAATGTTGAAAAGCTGGCGAAGAGATCTGAAACGGAAAGCGTTTCAAGGCCATGTTCTTCTCCAATAATTCTCAACGATCCAGTAAATGCGTACTTACTCCTGGTAACGTCTTGCCATGTCATAATATGCTTCTTCACCTCACATCAATGAAATAGACTGGCAGGATATAGATGCCCGAAGGCTGCGTTTACTAAAGGATACATGACTGAAAGAAGAAGCTGAATCTGAATGCCTTGAGAGAGAGCGGAGAAAACATGAAGAACAACAACAAACACAACATCTTGTTTGGGTGCTGGTCTTTCTGCTGCACTTCAGTGAAACATTTCAAGAGCTTTAAGCTTCTGTGAAAGTGAGCTGAAGTGCTCTCATCTGTATTTTCTGACATGAACACGCATGTCACATCTGGATGTTGTGGTGGTTGGATGAAGACCTGGGACACAGACGGCCACTGGAGGAATGACAGACCCCAGACTTCTGCATCTCACATGCGTTTCTCCTGCTGCTTTACAGCTGCTCCTCATCAAAGACTCTTCACATGCAGGCATGTGAATAACATTCATTAAAGCAGCACCACAGGCACATTTAGACTGAATCAGGGAAGATGATTAAACATCGCTGCAGACAGAGGTGATGTGAATGATGTTTCTACCGGTTCATCAAAATGTAGCACAATGCATCATTGAACGAGGAGATTTGAACGACCTGTGAATGTGCCATTTAGCCCAACAAAAAAAAGTCCACAGAGAAGATGAAAACATTATTTTAGAAATCATTATTTAACCGGCTGAAAACATGTTAAAGGAATGCTGGGGTAAAGTAAGACGGTGATTCTTACCAGAAATGTACCCATTATTTCTTCTTTTTATAAAACTTCTTTTTATATATTGTTTTCATTTTAGATTTAGTATTTTTGTGTGCTTTTATCCGTTTTTTTTGTTGTTGTTTTAAAAAAATTGTTTAGCTTTTATTGTCATTTTAATTTTCTTATTTTAGTAACTTCTAACTTTTAGTTAAATTTGCTTCCAAGGTAACTTTAACATTTTTTGTTTACATTTTATTTCAGCTAACAAACATTATACGTTTGAATAGTTTATTTAATGAACAATATCAACACTGATTCTAACTTTAAGTTAACCGAGCTCAAGAAAAAAGAAAGTTAACCAACTTGACAAGTTTAGCAAGTGCACTTTGGTAAAAAGTTTGGTTAATTTAGGCTATGAATTTTGGTTATGTATTTACTCCTTGCTCACCTGCACAATGTAGTAACAGATTAATTTGTTCCTTGTTTTAGCACTATAATATGAACATTGTATTTACCCTTGTTTTACTAAATCATGGCCACGTTTTAGTTAAACGTAGGGAACAAATTATCATATTGTGCACACAATTTACCTGAAACAACAGAAGGAGTTAGTGAATTGTTCACAATTTAGTAAAATAAGGGAGCAAATTATGTTGTGTGCACAAATTACTATTTTATTTAAACTGCTATAGCAACGGCTGCTGTCTGATAGTTTCTTTAACTTTCCCTCAACACCATGTGTAGCTTATTCATTCCCTAACTATCCATATCATCAGTTCCTAAAGGAGCTAAAGTCAGATATGTCCGTAGAGCAGTCCACTTGTGTTTTAATGTGACTTACTGGAAGGGAAAGGCCTGAAAAACATGCCTTTTGCAGTTTTGATAATTGATCAGAAACTCTGTTGGACTGTGATGAGGTAGAAAAGTTGTGACCTTTTGGGTAAGACTGACCACAGTTTCACAGGTTTGTGACTCAGACCTTTCATACACAGGGAAGAGAGAAGTGTGAACACACTAGATAAAAGACTTAGAGTGATAATTGGGAGAAAAACACAGGATCTTGGCCAATGGCTCTGTCTCCAAAACACATTTTAGCCAGATGCAAAACACAAAATAAGAGGCATTAAAAATAACAAGGAACTAGTTTTTGTACATTTTTCTAAGAAAATGCATGCAAAAGTTTGGGGTCAGGGTCTGTTCATGCTTTTATTCAGCAAGGATGCATTCAATAGATCAAGGGGCGGTAAAGACATTTATAATGTTACAACAGATTTTTATTTCAAATAAATGCATTTCCTTCGAATCCTGAACAAAATGCATCTCCGTTTTCACAAAATTATGAAGCAGCAAAACAGTTTTCAAAGTTAATGATAATAAATGTTTCTTAAAACAGCAAATCAGCATATTAGGATGATTTTTGAAGGATCATATGCAGCTTAGAGAAGCAGAACAGAACATGCTTTGTCAACAAACCATGCAAATTAAGTTTTATTTGACTGTAAAATTTAGTTTGCATGCATATTGTGTGCTGTTAATGAAGAAAATATACTATTTAGTCACTTAATGAGCAAAAGGCGCATCAGTCGTAACAGGCCTAAAGCATCTTGGCTAGTCAGTGCAACCCCTATTTCTATTCAAAAGATGAACAAACTCATAAAGTCTCCATGCTACATCAGAGAGTCTTTATGGATCATTTCTGGACAGCGGAGAGGAAGTCTATCGCAGAGCAGAATGCAAATGAGGAGAGAGGCACTGGATACAAAAGAACGACAAGCTCAAGTTTGTGTTTGGACTTTTGTCTGATAATTGCCTTGTGTAAAACATTGCATTTACAGAGTTCGATTACCACAAAGAATGGTTTGCTTTGTCTTGGAGAAATTATCTCGCTGAATAGCCACAGGAAGAAAAAAATGCACGAACATCCCAGTGCTCAACATCGCTCCCTGATTGCATAATTCAAATGAAGACATTGAATAAGGGTCCGTGTAAGAACCGCATAATCAGAGCATTTGTCCCTTTGCAGCTTGTCCTCTTAACAGGGATGGAATGGGGACAGAAAGCGCTGCTACTATCTGTATTGTACCGAGGACTTTTTTGTTCGACTGTCATTTGAATCGCTACTCTAATAGATTCCTAATGAACTGAAATCGAATTCAGAAGTGGACAGTGGCGGTGAAAGCATCTACACTGGCACCTTGCTAGGGCTGGTAATTTCATGGGTTATCATTTCCTTTGATCCTGCCTGGCTGTCTATATTTGATCTTTTCCCATTATAGGGAGCACAGAGTCGCCTGTTTAATGATGTGTCAGCCTGTTAGGGCGCAGCTGAAGAACGGACTGCACAAAATTGATTGAATATATAATATCTGCTTTCAAAATAAGGTCTCCTGTGTAGAGATTCAATATCAAATGTTCTCTTCCCAACAACAAGTTAGAAATACAATTCAATTCAAGTGTGCTGAAAGTAAAGGTTGTTTATAGACTGTTAAGTGGTTAACAAACTTTAAGGAGTCATTTCTCATAGAATAAAATTGTCTTTGAACTTTTGACATGCGAGTCAATTGATCATCGTCAACCGATTTAATTGTATTTTTACTTCTTTCAAAAACACTGACAGCCTTCAAATGTATTCACTCATTGTTATTCCCTTCTTCCTTCTTCTTGGACTAAAATATATGCCTAAAGATTTATGACATCAGATTTAGCTGAATAGTGACTGAGTGACAAAGCTACCGATTCATTCAGAAACAAAACATTTGAATGAATGAGTGTGTGACGAGTGGAGCGGGGCCGAGAGCCGTGGGAACGGAGCGAGGCCGGTGGAGTTCATGATAATGAACGACACCTGCACCACTCACCGGTCTCGAGTCCCACGGAGGAGCTCCGGAAGGATAAAGGAGGAGCGACGACAGTGGAAGACGAGAGAGGACCAGGCCTGGACTTTATTTCGTGTTTTGTGTGTGCAGTCGTACTTGAGGGTTTACTTTTGAGTTTGTTTATTTTATTATTAAAGTGTTAAATGTTTGCGGTTCCCGCCTCCTTCTTCCCGTATCTACAAACTTTGCTACAGAGTGAATCATTAAATCATTCTCAACAGATTTGTTTAAAATAGGTCTTTATGAGTGTTTCATTGAATTGTTCACAGCTGATTTATTCAAAAACACAGATTAAGGAAGGGTAGATGTGGCCTAATGGTTAGAGACTCGTAATCCAAAGGTTGCAGGTTCGAATTTGCAGGGTCGGTTTGGCAGGAATTGTAGGTGGGGGGATTGAACGTACAGAGCTCTCTCCACCTTCAATACCACAACGAGGTGTCGTTGATCAAGACACCGAACTCCCAACTGCTCGCCGGGCGTACATTTTTATGTACACTTCACATTACGTTATGTTCACTTTACATTACATTTACAAATGTACACTTTACATTTCACTACTTTTACATTTCACTACTGATTATATCCTGTATAATTGAGTATGTGACGAATAAAAGAACCTTGACCTTGACATACTTTCATTCTGCTGTGGCTTTATTTGGGACTATTTTTGTTGGTGGAGAAAAAAAATTCAAGGGAACAGATAATATTGTACAGCATTAACATGTTCATCTATGAAAACAATATTGCATTTATGTACAATACTGTGGGATTAAATTCAACTTGATTATGATTATCTACATTCAAAGATTACAGCCTGAACAGCGTTACCATTACTATTATGATATTAAATCTGCCTACATCCAATAATTTAGAGTGCAATATGTGTAGTATTGGCTCCAGGTGTTGTCAGATAAAAGATTAGAAAAGAATAATGAGCCAAGTGATTGTTCATACTTCCTGTGACAGAGGAAATGACCCCTGGATTGCACACTTGAGCCACTGGACGGTGACGTATCAGGCTCCAGCTGTTTTTGACATTTGAGGTGAATGAACAACAAAGAAGCTGCAGTTTTACCCTTTTCTTTTTTTAGCAGAAAATTGAAATATTGGAGGGTGGGAAACAGGGATGTGATAAATTTGTCTCCTAGGTAGAGTGCACCAGCTGCTCCTTTTCCTTGAGTGCACCACTTGATAACTTGGCCACATCTAAACTGATTAGCTCGGTTTGAACACTTGTTCTGTACTGCCTCATCCTTATCAGTGTCAGACTTATTATGGAGAAGAGAAAGAGGGAAAAACAGCAGAGACAATGAGCTGGTGGTGCAGATGGTTGTCTGACCCGCTGGAAGCCCGGGCATCCACAGATGAGATGAGTGTTTGTGCTCAGGTCCTGTAATTGGTTATTAGAGTCAAACTGCACCCGGTGTGGCCCCGTGCTGTCATAAAAGAGGAAAGAGAGAGGGAATGAGCAAGAAATGAAGGAAGACGCCAACTTTAAATCTTCATTATTGCTCATTACCAGATGTATAGAGAGAAAGAAAGAAAGAAGTGAAGTCTGATTTCCAGCATAATGAAAGCTCTATGGACGTCAGCCCAGGCTTGTAGCAGCACGATTCTAAAAAACTCAGACTGACAAGTACAGGTAAAGAAAGCAACAACAAAGAGATTCACAATTATATTAAGAGAAATAACAGGCTAGTGGAAGGAGAGGGTTGGAGATGCCCTGTATCCAGGGCCGCTGCTGGTCAAATGGGAGCAGGATTGTATTGCTGTGCCCCCCTTCCTCAAATAATATTGAAGTAAAATAAAACACCTACTATAGGAGTCAAAAGAGAACTTTATTAAAATATACGGCTATTATTTTATTAATACAGCTGTCTGATTGATTTTATAGTCTCAAGCAAAAGAAAATGAAGCTCTAACCATTAGGCCACGACTTCCTCGTTAGAAGCCTGTTTCACCCTATTGAACCGGGACTAGACTGAGGAGCAGGACAAATCCAGTCCGGCATGTCGTTAGAGCAACAGTAGTTTAGGATCTGCCTCATGCCAAGTTTCCCTTTTATGTCATTCTGACCCTTTCTTTCTTTTGTTTCTTCTGTTTTCTTAGAAATTGCCCTTTTCCCCTTGATAAGACCTTTTTTCAATTGTTCATCACAATTGACCTTGACATACTTTCATTCTGCTGTGGCTTTATTTGGGACTATTTTTTGTTGGTGGAGAAAAAATTAAGGGAATAGATAATATTGTACAGCATCAACATGTTTATCTATGAAAACAATATTGCATTTATGTACAATACTGTGGGATTAAATTCAACTTGATTATGATTATCTACATTCAAAGATTACAGCCTGAACAGCGGTTACCTTACTATTATGATATTAAATCTGCCTACTCCAATAATTTAGAGTGCAATATGTGTAGTATTCTCTCTTGTTGTCAGATAAAAGATTAGAAAAGAATAATGATCGTGATTGTTCATACTTCCTGTGACTGACCCCCTGGATTGCACACTCTCCACTCTGACGTATCAGGCTCCAGCTGTTTTGACATTTGAGGTGAATGAACAACAAAGAAGCTGCAGTTTTACCCTTTTCTTTTTCTCAGAAAATTGAAATATTGGAGGGTGGGAAACAGGGATGTGATAAATTTGTCTCTCTAGAGTGCACCAGCTGCTCCTCTCTCTCTCTCTCTCTCTCACTTGATAACTTCTCTCTCTCTGACTCTCTCTCTCTCTCTCTCTCTCTCTCTCTCTCTCTCTCTCTCTCTCTCAGTGTCTCTGACTTATTATGGAGAAGAGAAAAAAACAGCAGAGCAATGAGCTGGTGGTAATGGTTGTCTGACAAGCTGCCCGGCATCCACAGATGAGATAGTGTTTGTCTCAGGTCCTGTAATTGGTTATTAGAGTCAAACTGCACGTGTGTGTCCTTGTGCTGTTGAGGTGAGAGAGGTGAGCAGTGGGGCGCCCTCTTCAGTCAGCCAGATGTATAGAGAGAAAGAAAGACATGAAGTCTATTTCCAGATAGATTAATGGAGCAGAGGCTGCTGGAGAAACAGACCGCAGAGATGCAAAGACGCACACATCTTGAGTAGAAGTGTAAACTGAATGAAGTACAAAATAAATAAATAAGATATGGAAATTAATGATAGGAAACGGGAAGTGAAATATTTACTCATATTTAGATGAAACAGCCGGAGACACAGACTTACTGGTTACGTTTCAATGCAGACTGACTGATTTCCTACTAAAACTTCCATTTTTAGATGGATAATGTGACTCGTCTCCAAACAAAAGCCTTTATTTAAGCAACATTTTTATATTATTTGATGTAAATATGCCAAATTTACTGCCACAATGCTAACGGTGGTTGCCAGGTCATTGCCTGGCTGTTGCTAGGGTGTTCTGTGTGGTGGTCAGAGATGTTCTAAGCGGATTTGGCCGTTTTAACCATAAAGCTGAACTATAAATCTAAAGCTCTCTCTCTCTCTATATCTATATATATATCGTTACTGTGATCGGGGGCCCTGCAGTAAGTCATAGCCCTGGGGCCCATTGCAGTCTACATGCGGCCCTGGATATGGGTGGTAGCCAGGATGTTGCTATGCAGTTATGGGTTATCAGGGTTTGCTGATTAGTTGTTAAGGTGTTATGGGGAGTTGCAAGGCTGTTATAGTTGGTTGCTAGGATGTTGAAATGCTGTTATGGGTTACTAGGGTGTTATGGATAGTTGCTAGTTGGTTATAGTTAGTTGCCAGGATGTTGCTATGCTGTTACATGTTACTAGGGTGTTATGGATAGTTGCCATGTAGTTATAGTTGGCTGCCAGGATGTTGCTATGCTGTTGTTAGGGTGTTATGGGTAATTGTTAGGTGACTACAGGTGGTTTCCAGGAGGTTGTTACAGTATGCTGTTATGGGTTATTAGGGTATTTTGGGGTTGCTAGGTGGTTATTGGTGTTTCCCAGATTGTTTATATGCTGTTGTTAGGGTGTCATTGGTAGTTGCTAGTGGTTTATGAGTGGTTGCTATGCTGTTATAGGTTACTAGGGTGTTATGGGTAGTTGCTAGGTGGTCATGTGTGGTTCTCAGAACATTTCATTCAGTTGCTAGGGTGTTTTAGTGGTTTCCTGGTGGTTATGGGAAGTTGTTGCCATGCTGTTGCTAGGCTTATTTTTTAATGCCAGATTACACTTACATGTTCATTTACACTATGTCATGTTACACAAGAGGTTGCATTTCTACAATGTACAGAATTTACAGCAAACATTGACAGAATTTAAAATGCCTTCCATCATGTTCTGCATCAATTTAAAGTAGGTTAATAGTTATTAGCAGTGAAGAAAAGCTTGCCAAACGTTTAATCACTCTCTTTAGAAAGATAAATTAGAAAGGAGAAGTGCAATCTGATGAAATAATTGGAAAATAAATAACTGGAATTTGTTCATTAAATCAGGTGAGAATTCTGTTCAGTGCATGAGGAGAATAAAAAGTTATTGTTTGCAGCATATTACAGCCTATTTTATTTACATAGGCTGAATGTGAATAGCAACAATGCATTTGCACCTTTAGTAAACGTGCGTTATTTTCAGGTGTAAATATTCTGATCTCTAGCTATGGCTTGATATCTGTGGGAACTTTTGTCTGGTTTGTTGTCCATCAGGCAGAATTGTGCATTGATTCTCACAGAAAGGTGTAAACCACAAAGAGCGTGCCAAATAAGCCACACTTCACGAAAACCGCTCATCTTAATCAGGACGAAGAAAAGCATTGGCGTAGCAGATGGAATGAGCCATTTTTGGGACTGGATTACAGGAAAGGTACGGCTGTCGTCAGCAGTCACAGCTCCCGTTTCCCTGCCATTCATTTTACTTTTTAAAGCCATTGTAAATTAGTTTTCGAAGCTCATCTCTCAGCCTTTCCCACATTCTCTCGGAGGCAGCCGTCATAAGTTATTTGGCTGGCTTCCTTCATACTCCTCCTGCCTCAGTTGTTCTCTCCTCACCTCTCTCATTTCCTCGTTCTCTCCTTTCTTCCTCTGGCCCTTTTGTGCTGTGTTCTGTGCGGGGGTGAGTCTCTTTGGGCCCGGCTCCAAGCGCCCGCTGATGGCTGCGGGGCTAATTCAGCCCGACAGGACATTAATCATGTGCCTATCGAGATTCTTTAGGGTGACTGAAAAGCGATTTGTGTGTGAGCGCAGTGTGTGTGTGTATGTGAGTGTGCACTTAACTTAATGCATGCACTAAATTACAGCAGGCTGGAAATGCGTAAATGAAAATTGATAGCTGATGGACGAATTATGACACGTGGTTTTGCATGTGAAGCGACTGCTGCTTGCATAACAATGCAGATTTTAAAACATGAAGTACTTATTTAAATAGGGATCCCATGCTTTGCCTGCAACCTGAAACATTACATAACTATTATGTAAGAGCAAGACATTTAGAACAATGTGCATGCTAACACACTTTTTAAAAGGTTTCTTTGTTTAGTAATTTGAACAACATGAACGCAAGTCTAAGCGAACACAAGCTTAGCCAAGGAAAACATTTTAATTGGGCAATACATTTTTCAAGGCTTGTTGCTATTCATAGTATGCATGTTTCTTCTTCATCAGTAATGTACAAAAACTTGAGTTGTTCATTAAAGAGAGAGTGCACCCTAAAATGAGCTTTTGTCATCATTTACTTGAATGCCCTTCTAATCACTGTGTAACACAGAACGAGATGTTTTGAAGCAGGTTAATTGTGGTAACTTGGCATTTTTTAAGAGATATATAATTATATATATATATATATAATCAGCATAGTATAATTATTTATGAAGGATCATTTGACACTGAAGACTGATGCTGAAAAAGAGACCCCCCAAAAAAAATTTATTAATTGTATTTGAAAAGTATTTCAATGTTTACATTATATTGTGATGCTTTGATTCACTTAGCATTTTAAATGGACAATTGTCAATTTTTAGAGTTTTATTTGTAATTTATTTAGACAAAATAGTTTAGCATTTTATAGACTATTTATTGATTTTTCTCCCACAACATACTTCATTATCAACTTATCTGTACTGGCCAGATTTTAATATCAGTTCATGCATATTTAGTTTTTTGTTATTGATTGTTACTTTATAAAATTAAGGATTTTCATTTGATTAGTTATTTGGTTGGTATAAAAATTGTAAAATAGCGGTCGATGTACAATTAATGTAGACTCCATTATGGATTAAAATTGGCTTGAACAAGCAGCCTTTTGTAGAATTTGCCAACTATAGAATAATGCATTTGTTGCTTTGTTGTCTGTGCAAAAATTCCCTTCAGCCAGCAAAAACTGGCATCATCTTCTGAGCGTTACCCAGCTATACCACCGCTAGTACTCACCACAGCGCTTGTGTTCATGATGCAATGGTACCACAGTTCACTGCCAAAAACAGTGTGAAAGCGACCTGCAGGGGTGAGGGAAGCGTAACTGAAATATAGTTCTGTCTTACCTAGAAAATACAATACATGTGCATTGCAACCCTTGTACCATGGCATTTTGACACAAACATAATATCGCACAGATCAGGGCACAATAGTGTTACGAATTAAACATGAATACGGTTCACGAAGGTGAGCAGTGCAAAAGAAGTGACAGCGTGTGATTCCTGTAATCTGATACCTCTCAGACAGCGTTTGAAGCTCAGGTCAGACTCTCTCAGTCTGTGAGGTGTGAAGTCCAGAGGGAGGATAATTCTTCAAGCTGTTGGGATTTGTAACCTCTTTGTGGAGGAGGACACGGTGGGGTAATACGGGTAGCCAGCAGTGGCCTGGGAGTC
The DNA here is from genome assembly GCA_027564155.1 of Gymnocypris eckloni scoliostomus. Lineage (NCBI taxonomy): Eukaryota > Metazoa > Chordata > Actinopteri > Cypriniformes > Cyprinidae > Gymnocypris > Gymnocypris eckloni. Next base: position 28,414,048 of record CM050423.1, read on the forward strand.
AATTAGTCACCGCGATGCACAATACAAGCTGACAGCAACATCGGCTGGCCGAGGGAACACACACAAACTATCTCGCACTCACTCCAGGCTATCAGAGAGAGCAGTCCCACGGCACCACGCACTCCACCGCCTACAGCTTGTTAGAAGAGCTGGAACTCGTGCGGAGAGAGAGGGCAAATATTTTAGGGTTATAAAATTCAAGAGGGAACAATAAATACGATACACAGAAAAAGCGCAGTAACCGTGTTAATGATAAAACATGAAGTCAGTAGGATGGTTAATAATAGAGGCTGACACAACACGCCGGAGACCCTGAGGCTTTAAGCGCTCAGGTAAGAATAGTGCGAGCAGAAGCCTTGAAAGGAGAGAAACCGATGTTAGAAACCTTGGCAAACCAAGGACGCTCCATTAGTCGTCTTTTCAGAGTTTCTGGCGAAGTCGGTCGGCTTTGTTAAGCCATGACGAGACCCGTGGTGCCACATTGATGTGGGCTTATTTATCAGCCCTCTTACACATGTTCCTTAGATGGGTCGTTTTTTATTCATTTATGTACATGTAGTATGCATGCAGCAAATTCCACAGACAATATACATATTTCTAGTCAAGAAATCTCCTGTTGTCGCATGTGCATTGCAAACATGTCTGGAGGATTTGTTTATATGCAGTACTGCATGTCTCCAAAAAAGTCCCTGATGGATTTTACAATGACCTTTAGCAGGTTTTTATGATTTCAAATGTTTTGGAATCAATGGAGCACATCATAACATTTGTTTTTCTGTTCTCATTTTGTTCTTTTTTTATCTCCATTTCCTCCAAATCCTAAATGAGAAGTCCCTTTGGTGCAACTCTGAGTTCCTGTTGTTGCTAACCTACTTTTGCATTATGTTGCCAAAGTACATTTGCTAAACACAGAAATGCCATCTTTTCTTGGAAGTGCAGAATGCCTGGGGAGATCTAAACCCACACAAAACATGGAAACGTCCCCAAGAACCACCATTGCATGCAGATGCAATGTAAAGAAAGTGGCAAGAGGGAGTAATTGGTTTGTTGGTATTTTCAACACAAATTTTGCTCTTTTATAAAATACATATCCACAGACAGGAGCACAGAGCTTTTTTTTTTATTATTGAGAATAACTACTAGGTAGCTGAACCAGGATTTGTATAGCTTTGAATGTAGTTTTTATTTCTTTTATTTTCAGTAGGGTTTTTCTTTTAAGTTTTTCATTAGAGATGTACGATATTGGATTTTTTTCCAATATGTTGATAATTTTTAACTCATTTTCTAAATTCTAAATATATATGAATATAATAAGTCATTCTAATTCTTTTTATTTCACCCCCCACCCAATTGTATTAGTTTTTATTTTTATTTCAGATAATTTTTTAATTTCATTAACAATAACAGCACTACTTGAACTGCAGGTACAAAAAAAAAAAAGATATTCAAATAGTGCTGCCATATTCATGATTTATATATTTTTTAATTCTAACATTCTGCAGTCTAATATATGTAACCCTGTTTCCGCCACTGAATAAAAATGTAAAGGTAATTGCGACTTTTTATCTCACAATTGCGAGTTAAAAAGTCATAATACTGAGATATAAACTCGCGATTCTCAGAAATAAAGTCAGAAATACGTGATATAAAGTCGCAATTGCGAGACATAAAGTCGCAATTCTGAGAAATAAAATTTAGCAATAACCTTTTTTATTTTTTATTCAGTGGTGGAAACGGGCTTCCATACAAATATGCTTCTTTGACAAAGCTAAGTTGTACAACAGACCAAAATATCATAGATGTTTGGAACAACAGGATATGGTCTTCAACAGATATATAAAGAAAAATATATTTCAAACTTTTCTCAGTGAAATATGCTTTAACATGACATTTTCTGCATTATTAAAGAATTACTGCAGGTCTTTAGGCATACGTGCTTTGAAAGGCTGAATAGAAGTGCGTTGCTTCTTCAGTCGGCTTTTATAATTGAATATTGCAGCAGAACAGGTAAAAATACATTTATTCAAGTCTAAGTAGGAGTGCAGAGAAATACAATGGTAATATTTGAGAGGAGTATAATCTCTACATTCTGGGATATTTTCACAGGTTAGCTGTGTGCCCTACAGTCATTTAGAGATGGAGAAAGTGCACCGTAGACCTCAGAGCTGCTCTTGTGGATGGGAAAAGCACAGTGGTAGGCAAATCTGAACTCGAGTTCACTTCCCAAAACGGAGAACAATGTTGAAGAGCCAAAAAGTGCAAGTTGTTTAATAGACAGTGACTTTCACCGCACAACCCTGGGGCAGAGCGAGAGGTCACTGCACTCAGGTCAGATGCCACATCCTACACACATCCATCCCAACAAATCTGAGCATATTAGTATTCCTTCCAACTTTTACAAAGTTCTGGAACAGAAGTTATCCTATAGCAATGCTTGATGTCAAATAATTCAGCTTTCATTTAGTACCCATGCAGCAAGCTGCTCTTTATGATGGCCTACGAGTACTTGTTTGCTTTGTTATGCATTAACCTCACACCTCTCTTTGTCTCCCTGCACTGGCTCCCGGTTGCAGGTCGCATCAAGTTCAAGACACTGATGCTTGCATATAGAACAGCCACAGGCTCAGCACCCTCCTACCTCCACTCACTGTTACGAATCTACATCCCCTTAAGAAGTCTGAGATCTGCCATCACAGAGAGGCACAAAATCTCTCTCCAGAACGTTTTCATTCAGCTGGCTGGTTGGTGGACAATTTTCAAGCGACACCTGAAAACTCATCTCTTCCGTCTTCACTGGACTACTTCTTCATCTTGAACCCCCCCCCACCAAACAAAAACACCTTTGCTCTCCTTCCTTAACCTCTCCCTGTCTAGCTAGTGTTTGCTCTGAACAATGCCTGAAATGTTGTATTACAAGCACTTCCTGTGACTGTTTGCCTCTTTATAATGTATCACTTAATGTATTCCTCAATTGTGAGTCACTTTGGATAAAAGTGTCTGCTAAATGAATAAATGTAAATGTAAATAACTCAGACCATTGTTTCACAATTGCGTCTTCAGAATTGCTTTTCTATGTCTTATTGTAACTGTTTACCTGGATCGCAGGACAATTGATTTTAGCTGTGCTCACCTGAAGCACTCTGTCCTAACAATGCATCAACAATCTGCAATAATAATGCATCTGTATGATTCAAATCAATGATTTGGGTTGATGTTGTCTATAAGCTCGAACGCTCTTGACTTTGACAGCCCTGATCTCTGATGACAGCATCACACTCTTTTCATGCACCAATACTGGAACTGATTCACTGAATAACAGGCTTTTAAATAATTAGGCTTTTTTTTTTTTTAATTGAAACAGATGTTTAAATCTGAGTATTAAACTTTGCATGTACATTAGCATGTGCTTTGTCTTTCAGGTTTGTGTAATGAAAGATACCTTAGGTGTGATTTTACTTTTCTAAGTGTTATAAAGGTACACCTGCCTATGATAAATGGAAAAATGACCATTTTGGAATAAGTATGTTTTATAAATTAATTTAAATTAATTTAAGTATTTTGCTTGCTAAGGCTGCATTTATTTAATCAAAATACAGTAAAACAGTAATATTGTGAAATAATATTCTAAGTTAAAATAACTATTTTCTATTGTAATATATTTAAAAATGTACCTTATTTCTGTGATGAAAGCTGAATTTTCAGCATCACTACTCCAGTCTTCAGTGTCACATGATCTTCAGAAATTATTCTAATGCTAAATATGTAAAATACGTATTTTTTGTATTTTATTTTTTTTATAAAGAGAGAGAGAGAGAAAATGCAAAAAACAAAAACAAACAAAGGTCAAGTTTTGTTTGCCCCTGCTAGCAAATACTATCAATACTCCTCCTGGATCAAACAAAAATATCTTTCTATATTGATGGCAATTATTTATATTTATTTTAATACGCAATTTTACATTAAACATAGTTAGGAAAATGGCTGCATAAGTATAATGGTGTTTCTGGAGTAAATGCAGAGCAAGGAGGTCACTGGAAAGCGGTATGTCCTGAAAACATAAGTGACTTCAGATTAAACGTAAGTGTGCAGTCTATTAAGAATGAATCTAGCTGAAGTCTTCAGGGTCTCTACATTGATTATTTGATAAAGAGATACACTTAGAGAAGCCAATCAGGCAGGCATACACCGTGGTGGTGTGGTAAATGAGGGTTAACTCCAGGGTAAGGCAATGAACAGAGGTGAATATGCACACTTTATTTGTTTGCCAGTAGCGTGTTCAAACTCCTTCAGACCTCTGTTACATAAGACGCAGTCCAGAGGTGCTTCCTACCAATTTCAAATCAATGGCTATGGTCCGAAAAGCATACTAACATGTTACAATTTTCTCTTACAGTTTCTGCAGTATGCATAATGTGCTTCAAATGCAAATATTCTGTATGCATTAAGAATGCAAAATAACCATGGTAACTGGACTTAAACACAACATTGTGAGTTGTGACAGTAGTGTAGCACACTGTAGTTTATAATTACATATATCAATTTGAAATGTTTCAAAGTATTTAAGTATTCTATTCTAAACATTAGCATTGAATATTTATTTCTTCCATGGAGCAAAAAATAAGATTAACTCAAAAGTGTGTGTGTATGTATATTTATGAGTTAATTATTTTATATTTTAAGGGAACAAAATAAGTAATGGAAAAACATGAGGGTTGTTCTCAATTTCTCAGTTTAAACATTTGTTAAGTCCTCTATGTTCTATTGTGAATAGAATATTGCCTCATGTGATTTGAAAGTATTTTAGTTTTCATTTTATTCAAATAAAAATACATCCCAACATTTCCGTAATTCGGTTGTAATTTTGTCAAATTGTTGGAGTACAGTAAGACACTAGTTGTGATTTGTATGTTTTATTTTTAAATGGCATGTTCTGAAATGTGTTATTAAATGTTTAAAATGATTGCTCTTAAATATGCTACATGTGTATAATGCTTATTGCATATATTGGTATTTTTATCAGTGATTTTTTCCTTCATAGTATTTCGTATCAGATTGAAACTTAAGTGTTCCTGTGTTCCTGTGTTCCTGTGTTCCTGTGTGGCTCAATGGTAGAGCATTGCGTCAGCAGTGCAAAAGGTTGTGTGTTCGATTCCCAGGGAACACACATACTAATGAAAAATGTATAACCTGAATGTAATTGTAAGTCACTTTGGATAAAAGTGTCTGCTAAATGCATAAATGTAAATGTAAGTGGTATCGTCCATCCTGTTCCTCAGCCATACGGGTCAATGTGTGTCATAAAGAAGGTCAGTCCTATGTTTTGACCGATGAACGGAGCAGCGGTCTAACACTAAGAGGTCTGAGACACAGAACGTTCTCTGCTAGGAAACTGGCTGGTGTTTGAGTGAATGAGTGACATATCATTTTCATGGAATGTCCTCTCGCCTCATGGCTGGATGCCCAAATAACGTCAGCTGCTCACGTGGAATGATGGAGAAAAATATCTCTCCGCTGACATCCAGAGCAAGGTGACCGTCGGTTGAAGAGGATCAGATATAATGCTGGACAGAGGGGATCTGACCCGTCTGTCACACCTGCGCTTGAGCTCTACTCCCACAGCTTTCACTGAATCAGAGGGCTGTGGTGGTGCTGTGATAGATGGCGTTGGGAAAGAGGATATTAGTCCCCTCGGTGAAGCTGTTGTGAGGAGTGGGAGTGAATAATTAGTCGGGGTGTAGCTGTTCACATGTCTCACAGTTTGGTTTGCAACTCAGTTTTGGTTCAGTAAATACTTTGTATGCTGCTATTAGGGCTGCACGATTAGATTAGCATTTTGTGAAATGTCACAGCAGATATGAACAGTTCTGTTGTCACTGTCAAAGATCATTAAGACACACTGGCAAGCAGTGAGCATCATGAGGATTCATCCTCACGCACACAGAGATACAAATCAGAGCAATGCATCCGTTCCAGAACAAAAGAAGCATGCTTCTCAGATTACATTTACATTTACATTTATGCATTTAGCAGACGCTTTTATCCAAAGCGACTTACAATTGCATTCAGGTTATACATTTCCATTAGTACATGTGTTCCCTGGGAATCGAACCCACAACCTTCTGCACAACAGACGCAATGCTCTACCACTGAGCCACACAGGAACAGGATCTATTTTTACCGGGTTAAAATAGATTAGTAGTTAAAGTGAATACCTAGTGAGTAGACAACAGTACCTAAGTGCTACCGGGTTAAAATAGTAATGTGACTAGCATACTCGAGTAGAATACGATGAGAGATTTGAATTATTTATTGACTTTGAATGATAATTTGTCACACAGTTATCTGTATTTAAACTTTGGGGTCAGAAAGTTTGTTTTCCCCTAATATTTTGAATACTTAAAAAAGTAAAAAAAACTATTATGTAACAATACACTAACAAAGGTTGCACAGTAAAAACAGTATTATTGTGAAATAATATTACAATTTAAAATGTTATGTAATTCGTGTTTCAAAGCTAAATTATTCAGCATCATCAGTTTTTTTTTTAAATAAATATAAATAAAATCGAGTCTTCAATTATTTAACGGTTTATTTAACATTTATCTAACTAAAATTTTATTTTAAATTTTTAAAATAATTGAATTATTAAAATAAACTTTTTACATTTATTTATATACAGAACAATAATACACAGTAATGAAGAAGTTTCTAGCACCCTCAAGCACCCACATAGATCCGGATCTGGAAACATCCAATGCTAGCTCAAAAACTTCTCCAGTAAAGCATCACCTTTTACCCCTTTTAAATCAGAAATATCCTGAGTTTCATTTAGTTTAGATTACATGACCCAAATCACTGAAAATAAAGTGTTTGGGAGACTAGATTAATGCAGCATATATGTAGGAGGAATTTATAGCTGTTGCACTGTGTTTTTTGTGTCTGTTATTTCACCAGTGGTTTGACTTCCACTGAGCTCTCTATAATTAGCAATTAGTTGCTCCTGAAGGTTTAGGCATTGAGAATGTGAATGCTGCTTCTGTATGCATTGTTTAGGTTATACTCAAGTGGTCTGACTTCATTTCAACAGCAATCACCTCACACTAGTTCTCAGAGCGTGTGACGCCACCAGGGATGAAAGGTCAATGACTTGCTCTTTGATTTTCTTATTCTAGCTCAGCGGCATCCCATAATCACCCACTGAATGCTGAGATACGCCCCTGAATAAAACACGAGAACTCTGCAGTATGAGATCGACATGATTTGGGATGAACCTCTCCGATCTGGACACATAATCGGATCAAATCTCCCATTACATGTTGTCTTTTTTTTCTTTCTAGGAGTCACTTCAGGGCTGTCAGGGATCGCATTGCTTTACAATGCAATCCTGTGTTATTAGCCATACCTGCAGCTAATCCTCTTCACAGAGGAGAAAAACGGTCAGGCAAAAGCGATCGACTGTCCTGACCTTCTGATATTTTATAGATGAGCACAGAGTAATGTGCTCTTCCTCGAGGCGAGTGCAGATGGAAGTTGATCAGTGCAGCGTGGTACACTAAAGACTCATAGATACAGATGCACCATTTCTGAACTGTGTCATAGGGAAAAGAGAGATTCTGACATGTTAACATGTGTGATGTACTCTCACAGGACCATGGGAGCAAATGGGATACTGGTTAGAAAAAAAAATATTACGAGGTGGTTTAGGGTCTATGAAAGGTCTGTCTTCTCTGCTAACAAAGTTTGGCAAAGATAGTTCTGGGTCATGTTTTTGAACTATTGACTTTTTGAACTGTGTTTTAGTCATTTTAGTCTATTTGAAATATTAGTTATCTTAACCTGCTGATTATCTATGTGAATATTCGTTTGAAATCTGCACAATTAGAGTAAATAAATGGTTTTAGGTAATATTAGATTAGCAATATTAAAATATAAAGAGTTGTCCATCAGTAAGCTGTTAATTTGCTGATTATTGATAGCTAGTTAGTTAGTTAGTTAGTCAGCTGATGTAAGTTGCAGTTATGTTTAGATATTGGGTAGGGTAAAGGAATCTAGAACAAAAGAAGTCATGCTTCTCAATATGTGCTGTATAAGTATTAAGTGAAACAACCAATAGTGGTAGACAACAGTGCTAATTACCGGTTTAAAATAGTAATGTGACTAGCAATCGAGTAGAATACCTCAATTTGAATGTATTTATTGACTACTTGAATGATAATTTGTCACACAGTTGTCTGTATTTAAACTTTGGGGTCAGAAAGGATGTTTGTAATATTTTGAATACTTAAAAAAAAAGTAATAACTATTTTGTAACAAGTGTAGAACTTTGTATAACCACAGGTTTTAAATATCATATAAAACAGTGATAGTGTAGCACAACCATGAATAATTTGTGGTTCTTTTCAAATATATTTTATGTAATTTGTGTTTCAAAGCTAAATTATTCAGCATCATCAGTTTTTTAATTTAAATAAATATAAATAAAATTGAGTCTTCAATTATTTAACGGTTTATTTAACATTTATCTAACAAAAATTTAGTAATGAAAAATATTAGATTAATAGCAACTTTATTGATTGACATTTAGGTGGTCAGACAGGCAATAACAATAATAACAGGAGTTGTGAAGGCTGAAGAAGTTTCAGCACCTCAAGCACCCACATGCAGATCCGGATCAGAGAAACATCCAATGCTAGCTCAAAAACTTCTCCAGTAAAGCATCAGAGTAAATCAGAAATATCCTGAGTTTCATTTAGTTTAGATTACATGACCCAAATCACTGAAAATAAAGTGTTTGGGAGTGTTTGTGTGCTGCTTATATGTGAGTGAGTGAATTTATAGCTGTTGCAGTGTTTTTGTGTCTGTTAGGCAATTTCACCAGTTGATGAGTGAATGGTCCACTGAGCTCTCTATAATTAGCAATTAGTTGCTCCTGAAGGTTTGTGTGCATGCATGAGAATGTGAATGCTGCTTCTGTATGCATTGTTTAGGTTATACTCAAGTGGTCTGACTTCATTTCAACAGCAATCACCTCACACTAGTTCTCAGTAGCACATGACGCCACCAGGGATGAAAAGGTCAATGACTTGCTCTTTGATTTTCTGTTCAAATAGCTCAGCTGCATCCCATTCACATCAATTTGAACTGATGTTCATATGGACCCTGAATAAAACACGAGAACTCTGCAGTATGAGATCGACATGATTTGGGATGAACAGTGGTGGTCAGATCTGGACACATAATCGAGCAAATCTCCCATTACATGTTGACATTTTTTTCTTACTTTACTGGAGTAGTTTTATTTTGAGTAACTTGCTTTACTTCACTACATTCCAAAGCATAAGATCCTACTTATTACTTCACTACCTGCAGCTAATCCTCTTCACAGAGGAGAAAAAGGGTCAGGCAAAGCGATCGACTGTCCTGACCTTCTGATTCTTTTATAGATGAGCACAGAGTAATGTGCTCGCCACAAAGCGAGTGCAGATGGAAGTTGAGCTGTTCTCGGTACACAAAGACTCATAGATTCACAATGACGCACCAGTCTTCTGAACTGTGTCATAGGGAAAGAGAGATTCTGACATGTTACTGATGCTGTGATGTTACTCTCACAGGACCATGGGAGCAAATGGGATACTGGTTAACTGAAAATAATATTTAGGTCAAATAGGTGGTTTAGTCTATGAAAGGTCTGTCTTCTGCCCACTGAAAGTTGAATGGCAAAGATAGTTCTGGATCATGTTTTTGAACAAAACATTTTTGAACTGTGTTTTAGTATTTTAGTCTATTTGAAATATTACTTATCTTAACCTGCTGATTATCTAGATGATGTCAAAAACGGTCATCTGCACCAGATTTGGTGAATATTCGTTGAAATCTGCACAATGAGAAGTAAAAATATGGATTTTTAGGTAATACTTTAAATTAGGGAACAAATATTAAAATATAAAGTGTTGTCCATCAGTAAGCTGTTAATTTGCTGCTTAAGTTGATAGGAAATTAGTTTGATATAAAGTTAAATATCTGATTCAGTTACCTAGATAGATATTGAGGGAAAAAAAAAGGATGATGTTCAGAACATAGTCATGCATTAATATGTGCTGTATAAATATGAATAAACAACCAATATGCCAGTAAAAAGAATGCTAATGAACTAGTTAGTAGGGAATGTTGTTCCCTAATTAAAAATATTACCTCAAAAATGTAGTTTTTTGACTACTTATCCTACAGTTTTCATCAAATATTCACTGATTTTGGGGCAGATGAACTTGAGACATGACACCTTACAAAAATAAACCACAGTTTTATTATAGTAAAAGTGTAGAAAGCATATTAAACTATGGATAGTGTAGCACAACCATGGATAATTTGTGGTTACCATGATTTAACTATTGTAATCACATCTTTTTGGTCTTATTTGTAGTAAAACTATGGTTAATTTTTGTAAAGCCAGTCAAATGTTTGCATGCAAGAAAGCTTTGAAAATAATTCTAATGTGAATCAATGCTATTTATTATGCCCTCGATGCCCCAGTAACACATGAAAATGCATGACTTCATGTTTCATTGTATATATATTTTTTAAATGTCTGCAATTCTCATTCACATCAATTTGAACTGATGTTCATATGGTTATTTCGGCAGTTTTTTTTACAATTCTTCACCATTATCTCATTATTTCAGGAGCATGTGCATATTGAACCAAAACTTTAAAATCATCATCGCTACTCTGCCTTGAATACCACACAAATTTGGTTTCAAAGAATATAAATCTGCTCTCAGCTTTTGAACTAGTTGCTTTTAATAAATTCCCTACCGAAGATATGACCAAACTAATCTACTCCTTTTTGGTGTGGCTGACCCTGTGATTGCTGCTCTCAGCTATATCTTGTTTTAATTTGAATTTTTTCATGCCATTATGGCTGTGTGAAGGACTTTTAAGTATTTTTATATTAAATGTGCTGAAATATCAAAAACGAAAATTAATATCAAGATATTTCCTAGCCAATATTTCACCAAAGAAAAAGGAAAGAAAATGTTTTTCCTTCTTCCTCAAGCCATTTAACGCATTGGCAAGCAGAGTTAATGGAGTGTTTAATGTCTTTAGTTTGAAAGTCTGTCTGAAATATTTGTAGAACAGTGAAAGGGACAACAGGAATCATAATAATTTCTCAATAAAACATTACTTTGAGTCACAGTATATTACACGTCCTGGAGCACCGAGGTGAAACATTATATTCACAGGAGCCGCATATTGTAAAACAATTACAAGTTTTCACATTTCAAAAATAAGCCGTTTCTGCTGTGACCTCAGAGTTTGTGAACTTTATGGTTTCATATCCAACATGATTGGAGACTCAAGAAGCTTTCGTCTCAGGTGTCCAGAGGAAATAGTCCATGGAGATTACGAGAGAACATGGAGATACATGCCCTCATTATCTCGCTCCATTGTGTCCACCTCATGATATCCCAGGTTGTAGACTCATCCCGGTATTTCTAATGGTCCCTGAACCCATTAGTCACGACAGATGATATCATGAGAGCTTATTTTAAGGTGCGCATTATATCCTCATGCCACTCAGGAATAGTAGCTGAACTAGAGGATATGAAGCCTTGTCCAGTTTTACCTGAACCAATGCAGACATCCTCAAGAAATAAGTTGCTAAAAATGACTCATGTCTGAAACCTAAAGGTTTTCTTTTTGCACTGTTTGTCAGCATTTACTGGGAATGTCCAGGCTGCAAGTGTTTGTTTATGGCCTTAAACTTGTTGGGGTCATGTCCTGAGTCACACGCATACACCTCAGAGACTTGAGGAGGTGAATCAAGGATGCCGGCAGCACTCTGTTGATGCTATTAGCTTCATAGACAGCGAGAACACATTCGAAAACCAGTGCCAGAAAGGGGGCCGGGAGGACGTTAATGACATTTCTACATTCTGCTATCAGCGTCCCATCTTATAAAGCAACCAAATCATGTCCATTCAGCTGACACTCTTTTGATCTTAATGGCTAGATGAACTAGGGAGGCTCAGCCAAAAATGGGCTTTGCTCTCACTGAACGCTCCGGTTGGCTCGGGTCCCACCCCTCACTTCACACCTGTCTCTGAGACTGAATGACTTCGTTAGAACCGTGTTAGAACTCATTCACACTAGCCATTCATCATCTCGCACCTCAGACGCGCACAACTCTCTCGGCTTGGACGCACACGCTAAACAAGTTATTTACCTACGCTTCTTTGCGCTCGTGCTATTTCTCTTATTAGACCATTTTTTCAAACTAAATCATAGCCTTTCCTTGGATGTTTGCAAAGAGGGGTGAAAGTGCGAGCCTAGATCTGGCTGATAACTGGAATAACGTGCTCTTTGTGTTCGTTGTTATTGGAAAGGCAGTTTGCAAACCTTTTGATCCACATACACATTAGGATTAAAAAAGGTAAATCTTTTCTGATTGACAAGGGTATATTTAATAAAGCATTATGGCATAGGGACTTTAATATGGTTAACATAAAACCAGAAATTACCCTACATGCTTTCCTAATACATGTTGTGCATGCTTACTTGCTTATTTATTTATATATAAAAATTAATAATTAATTTACATCAATAATGTGCATTGTTGAATTGAAGTGCATCAATCATTATACAAAAATAAAATGTCTCAAAAATGCATTTATACGATTTGATTTACTTGCTGTTATACTATGTCAACAACAACAACAACAACAATAATTATTATTATTTATTATTATTATCATAATAAAAAAATACTTACATCGTTTTTGGAAATGTTGTATCTGATTTGTTTCTTGCTGCCTTTTTTGTGTCCTCACAATTATAATAATATTAACTCTAAGTCAATAACTAAGATGGACACATTTCCGATTTCAAATGGAATCTTTTGAAAATGCACATCCCAGTGCTAAATAAAAGCTCCCGTGCATTTATATTGTTTATAATACTGTTTATCTCTTTGGCACCTCTGCAGTCTGTTTGGAGTAAATGAGAGTAATGTATGCCTCAGTGTTGTGTCTGTGTTAGCACTTAGGATGCAGGGAGTTGGATGTACTGGAATGTCATGGAGATATATTAAAATAATGAATAACATCCCTGGGCAAGAGGGAGGAAAAGACACAGAGCAAGCCCTATAAATGACTTCCATTAATTCCCATTCTACAGACTCTTCCTCGTGCGGTGCAGTCTGTGTGTGTGTGAGAGAGTTTGTATGTTTGGTGCTCCAGAATGTTCCTTACACCCTTCATTACACATCTGCTGAGCTTTAATATAATTCTCTTTGAATGTGTGGTTGAGGTAAAACAAAACATAAATTATAAATCATTATTCAGTTTCAATAGAACAGTAGGGTTCTGGAAGTCTGAACGGTTTCCAAAATCTCCAAGGTGGAATTGAATTTTAGTGATAACACATAAACCATTCAAGACAGATCTTTGATGAACTCTAAGATTAGTAAATGATGGTATGTGCCTCCGTAGAAGTGTAATTTCAATATGTGTTAATATATTCCACAGAGGTCAGTGCTTGTCAGAATACTTCAGTTTCTCTACTAGTTTCTACAGCAGGAAAGGAGCGATTATTGCTATTAGAGTATTTGAGCACAGAAGAGAGGACACATCATGTTAGAGTAAAGTAACAGATAAGTGCCACTTATGACGTGCATTTCATACGAGTTCATCTATACACAAGCAGAATTATATATTGCGCCTTGTAAATTGAGTGTTAAATCCTATTTTGATATTGTGCAGTGCTTTGTTACAATTTGTATTGTTAAAAGCGCTATATAAATAAAGGTGACTTGACTTGACTTGTTTTCCGATTTAAGTTTCTGAGATGATCAGTACTTTTTTGGGTGAGCAGAAATTCTGATAACTAACATGCCTGTGCAAGTATTTTAATAATAAACTCGCTTGACATAGTACATGCAAACTGAAACAGGCATTTGGCTCTTGCGTGTTTATATGACTAACTATTATTTGGCTCTACTGAAATGTGCTGTTGCAGCAGTAAAAAGTATTTTTAAATAAAAACTTTGGTTTTGTGACTATTGGACTGTGCCAGTTATCATATAGCTCTCTGAATCAAAGTATCAGGAACAGAAGGCTAGTTTAATGATGCCCACTAGTGTAATGAACATTTACCATTATTGGGTATGTATATGATCTGTGTAATTAATGACTCGTTTTAAGATCATAATACATTTTCCATGACAGTTTTATATTCCTGTAAGAATACTGAATGCAGTGAAAATTCATGAACTACCTCATTAAATAAAATGTTACATGTTAAAGAAGGATTAAGAGATGGCGAGAGAGACATTTTCATGCTAATTTCAGCTCTGAATAGACTTAAAACATCGTAATTATATTGAGACCTTCCAGAAAGTTCAGAGCAGGCATTTCCAAGCAAGATCCATAAAATGCAGCATTTTGGATTGCTAAGCCTTTCTCCAAAAAGGTACAAGACAACAACATCGGAGTGCTTAATTTAGATTTCCAGTAATAAATGACTAAAACGCATCCATTTGAGCAGAAGATACATCTACTGTAATCTTCTTAAAAGTTCAAGATCTATTTTGTAATATCATGAGGATGTTTTTCTCATCAGGAGTCTGCTCAGGAAATCTAATGTTATATGCTGAAAAGGCACAGACGGAGGATGGGGATTTTGTCAGGGTTTGATATGTGGTAGCAGAGCTCATTTTGTGACAAAAAAATCTGCATCGTCAGTGTCTTGCCACAGGGTACACGTGTATACAGCACAAAATCATATATTGCTCACCTGTTCCTCCCTGATGGTCTGTGTTTGAAGAGTTATGGAGGGACATGAGGAGGCAGAATTCTGCACTGACTGCACAACTCGCTGGGCTTAATTGGATTATTAGTGATTCTTATGGGCTGTAAACTTCTGCAAAGCAGAGCTGAGGTGTTGGGGAAAAGAGAGAGAAGGAAGTGAGGAAGGAAAGATGCAGAAGGAAAGAGACAAAGATAAATGGAAAAAGAGAGAATAAAGCAAGAAGACAAGAGAAAAGAAGGACAGAAAACATAAAAAATAGACAAAGAGAAGGAGAGGTGGCCAGGAAGGAAGATAGGCAATGAAAGACAGAAATGAAAGAAAGAATGGCAGGAAGAAGATAGGAAGGAAAGCAAGTACAGAAAGGTAGAAAACGAAATCACGAAGGAAGGAAAAGGACAGAAAGACTGAAGGCAAGAAAGCAAACATGATTTAAGGAACCGAGGAATGAAATTAAGGGCAGAAAAATAGCTGAATGAAGGATTATAAGGAAAAATGAAAGAGGGAAATTAAGGGCATGAAGGAAAACAGAAAAGAAACAGAGTGGGAGGAAAATATTAATGAATGAAACAAAGTTCAGGAAGGAAGGAAAAAAATGAAGTGCATAGAGGAAAGCATGAAGAAAAAGAACAGGATGGGAGGAAAGTGAGGGAAGGACAGAAAGCATGAAGGAAGGGAAAGAATGAAGGATGAGAGAAGGAAAACGGAAGGCAGAATGAAAACATGAATTAACAAACTTATAGGAATGAAAAGAAGGACTGGAAGGAAAAATCAAGGAAGGAAACAGGTCAGGAAAAAAGGATGGAAATGGTTCTGGGAGGAAGAAAATGAAATGAGAGGAACATGAAGGAAAACAGAACAGGAAGGAAACGAGGGCAAGAAGAAGTTCAGGAAGGAATACAATTGAAATAAAGGGCACAAAGAAAGGCATGAAGAAAAACATTAGGAAGGAAAGCATGAAGGAAGGAAGAAATAAAAAAGGAAGGCAGGAGGACCAATGAAGGTAGGGAGAAATGAAGATATAAATATAGGAACTAAGGAAGCAAATGAAAAGCAAAGAAGCAAGAAAACGAATTAAACTCAACAAGGTAAGGCTAGAAAGAAACTGTGAAATAAAGAAAGTGGTAGGTCTGTTGTGTGTGTGGACTGCACTGCCTCTCTACAGGGATCAGGCCTCTGCGTGGAGGGATGTGACAGAGCGAAGTGAGGGAGGATAGAGCAGGACTGGAGATGTGCACTGCTCGTCTCTTTAACTGTGGCTCAGTAATGAGACAGCACCGGTGCTCAGCGCTCGCCGTCGTGCTGAGAACATGCCGCACTGCGGGCGATTCAGACTGTGCCGCGGCACCTCTGTCTGCCGTCCAAGTGTGTGGCACCCTGCGGTTCTGTGACTGCCAACTCTGCTCGCTTCCGCGCAGGACTTTGGGGCTTCTGGCCCTCATTAGAGGATGAGCAAGTGTCCTTTGATATACAGCTTTGCCCTTTGAATCTCACGTTACCTTTGACACTTCTCACGCCTATGGCAACAAGCCTTCCGGCTTTTAACTCTTTATGACCAGTCTCCTTGCACTTTCTATTTCCTGATCAAATTTAACTTCCTTTTCGTCTTTAATGTACCTTTCATATCCGTCCTCTCATTAAGTCCGTAGACCACACGATAAGTCCTCACCTCTGTTCAAGCGTATTTCCTACGCAGTTCGGCTACTTGTGCTTGAGCAAAAGTAGATGTAAATAAGGGAACAAAGGAAACAGGATTCCCAAAGTTGTCTTTCATTGTGATGAGCTCTTCCCCTCCAGGGTATTGTGTTGTACGTCCTCTGTCTATCTTCCCTCGGTGGAGTAAGTCTCTCTGAGCTGGAAGAGGATATAAAGGCTTCTGACTCATCCCTCAGGTAAGCCCTGTCCTGAGGGTCAACCCTGTGCCACCCTTTGAAGCTAGTCATACTTAAAATAAAATGGAAGTTTCTTCTAGTTAAAGTCAGTGTGATTTGGGAGACACAACACATTTCTCTTCTATAATGTGAAAAGGTTGGGTGGGTCTTGAGATTATGCACAGAGCATTGATTGTATCGTTGAACTGGAGGTTCTGCACCAAAATTTTTGTTGAAGTTAGCTGAAATGGAAAGTCGTTTTAGATTTGGGGGACATTGTTATATTCATATTAAAGACCATCAAGTCCAGCATTCTTCGTTGTTTTGTTGAAATAAACTGCCCTGATGATTCATGGACAACAAGGTCAGGAACATTTATTGGGATAGTTCACCCAAATATGAAAATGATGTCATTAATAACTCACCCTCATGTTGTTCCAAGCCCATAAGGCCTTCTTTCATCCTCGGAACACAAATGAAGATATTTTTTATGAAATCAATGAGCTTTCTGACCCTCCATAGACTGCAACAGAACTACCACATTCAAGGTCCAGAAACGGAGCAAGGACATCGGTAAAATCGTCCATGACATCAGTGGTTCAACCACAAATTTATGAAGCTATGAGGATTCATTCAATTCATTCAACAATTTCTTCTCTTCCGTGTCAGTCTTCAATGTGCGTTCCGATTTTCATTTTTGGGTGAACTATACCTTTAAGAAAGTAATTTAAGGGTCTTTTCAACGTCTTGACTTCAAGTTTACTGAGACTGGAGTTTGTGGGCTCGCAAGCATGGATCAGTAGATAGAGGTGCCATTTTCATATCTGTTAGGGCATGTGTGCAAGTATATTTTATGCATTGTAGATTAATGTTTTGGTTTTCGTGTGTTCATAGTATTTTGTGGTCTGTGAAATGTCAGAAATCGTCTTCATCTCTGAATGTTAACAGTGGTTTCGCCCCAGCAGTCTTAGTGATCAAAAGAGACACAGAGTTTCCCGCAGGTCTTCCTGATTAAAATGCATGCGTGACTGCGTGACATTTCAGACCTAAAGAGATGCTCTTTCCCCACCGCCTTCATGTTCCACAGAAGTTTGGCTCACAACTTTACCTAATGGATGCTGGAGATTGTAATATGGGCATCAAGTTTCATTACTCATCTCGATCTATTCCTCACAGAATGTGCAGAAGTTGAGTGGACTCCTTTCATGGTTCTTTAGCATCCTTTTTCGAAGCTTGAAAGCATCAGTCTCTATTCATTATAATTCCATGAATCAACCAGTACAATTAGTAAAAATATATATATATATTGTGTTTCAGAGAAGAAAGCAAGCTGTACGAGTTTGGAATGACATGATGATAAGTAAATAATCACTGAATGTTCATTTCTGGGTTGAGCTATTTATTCCTTTATAGACACTTATAAGTAGAAGTCAGCCTTCACCTTCAAAAACGTTTCAGTCCTTCAGGGAATGCTGTCATACGCCTGAACTCTTCATAACTTTTTGTTTTCAAGAAGAAAGGCGTATAGTTCTGTGAGGAATGACGTAGGTGGAGATCTATTCGGGACTCAAATATTTCAGTAAAGGTGAGATAATGCTTTGATCTGCCTTGTGAAGAGGTCATGGAAGGTTTTTGACCTTATCCTGGTTTGGTTGAAACCATTTTAGATTTATTTATTAAGCATTTGTGCATGATATTTTTTCTTAGAATAGGGACACTTCATGAGATTGCATAAATGGTGGTCCACTGGTTCCTTTAAAATGTCATGGTGGTACAAGCTGTTTAAATGCATTAAACCCTTACGTCATTCCAAACCTCTCCAGAAGGCAAAAAAAAAATAACACCAAAACAAATACAACCAAACACAATCAAAGCAGTCCATATGACTCATGCACTATGTTCCAAGTCTTCTGAAGTCATACAATAGCCTTTTGTGGGGAACACACTGAAATATGTCATTATTTTCTGAAAAGCATTTGAATCTCATTCACAAAGGCTCATTTTTAATGCCAAACACCATTGGTTCTTACAGAATGTATCTCGTAACCAAATGCAACATGCAAGACTGAATTTTCAGAAGTGTGAGTTTGAATCGAACGCCACTGTTAAGTGAAAAAAATATGATGTTCTGGATTACAAACCAGCGTTCCTAGACAGTCTTTAATGTGAGCGAGGATGTCTAGATAAGGAGGAATATTAGACGGATGTCTACAAGAAACCGATGTACACATATCAATACCTGCTTTATGAATTTACAGAACAGAAGACGGTGTGTTGAGAACATTACAACATAGATCAGAGAACTACAGTGTTAACAGATATATAGAACAGCACTCTTCATCCCAGCAGTCTCTTGCTGTTTTTCCTCCAGGAAAGAAACTCTAACTGCGATGTTAACAAGTGCTTAAACACTTAAAAGAGGAAAACTATTGTGATTCAATTGCTTAAAAGTTGCAAACACTTTAGCCTGAGCTGTATCTCAATCATATTAAATATGCGGTGTACCCTGTTTTTTCCAGTGCATTTTACTCAAAATAAAGCAATTTTAATTATTTTGTTTTTCTGCAGGTGACAATGACAACTGATGACTGCTTTCTTGGTATGTGCCGCGTTGCTCAGATGCTAATTTTAATTGCTATGTGAATAACATGCAATATAACGGGTATCATATGCATTAGCGTAATCTCTAATCATGTGCTCTTTTGGAGACGCTTGCGGTGCTTCTCCGTCTCACCGTGACCAGCAGTCTAACGACATTGATGCAATTAACACTTCAAGACAATAACAATGCTAATGCACTGACCTCTGACCTTCCATTTAACATCAGATATTTACTGGCTTTGTTATGGGGCAGCACACGTGAAAGCTTGCTGGTGCATTTTTTGAAAGCCCCTTTAAACTTATTTCAGAATATTTGTTATGGTATTCCTGTTTTGTCTTTTCAACATTATATTTTCTTCTCTCTGGTTCATATAAGTATGGTTATGGTCATATATAATTATATGACTTATTTGTAAAAAATAGTCTCCATAGAGAACTTAATGCCGTGAAAACACTTAATGCACTTTTATAGTGCAATGTCGAATATCTAACTCTTTGTTTTTATTTAGATATGCACCTTTAAGTTTTAGTAACTGCTTCTTGACGAGCATGAAGACACTTATTTGCATTTTAACATAATCTAAAACAACTTAGTTTTTTCCATGGGGAAAATAATAGAAAAATGTAGGCCAGGAACAAACGTTGAGATACTTAAGAGTGCATCTGACATTTAAGAAGCATCAGATTTGTGTGTTTTCTTCTGATGTGTGTGCTCAGTGTTTAACACAAAGCATTGGAAATAATAGTGCATAGTGAAGCTTTAGCATATTGTTAAGTTGTATAATGCTTCATTATGGGTCACAAGTGAATGTACCCTAGATTCTTGAGAAAACAATCTTATCTGATGCTTTTCCAATGAAAGGGCATGATTACC
Organism: Gymnocypris eckloni scoliostomus; assembly: GCA_027564155.1. Taxonomy (NCBI): domain Eukaryota; kingdom Metazoa; phylum Chordata; class Actinopteri; order Cypriniformes; family Cyprinidae; genus Gymnocypris; species Gymnocypris eckloni. The sequence continues at coordinate 28,434,196 of CM050423.1, forward strand.
AGAGCAGATAATGGACCATGTTTGAGAAGAGATTGTGTTGGAAAACACCGCTGGTCAGTTCATTTATTAGTTTGTAGGTTTCCAGGGATTTTCATAATAAATGACCAACACTTTTTCATAATTTGCTGTAAAGGGGACTACAGCATAATAACTGGCGTGTCTAAAGTGATTCATACTACAACATGAAGAGGGGAGTAATTTAGCTGTCACTCATCTAAAACCACCTCTCTCTCTGTTAGATTGTTCAATTAAACATGCTCTGCTAGTGAATGGGGCAGGGGTGTTGAGAAATAGTTTTGATGATTTAATAACAGTTTTAGTAGAGTTATCTGTCTGATGGATCTTTTAATTTGGGCTTTAGACAGAGTTATTATCAGGGAAGAAACTGAGAGCTATTTCTCAGAGGTCCCACAGGGCTCCTTAATTGACACAGTGACTTTCTTCCCCTTCTTTACACATCTAATTGCCACCTCGGCCTCTTCTCTTCTCTTTCTTTCTTTTCTTTCTCGTCTCTTTTCTTTCTTGTCTTCTTTTGCATGTTTTCGGTTCTTTCTTTATCATTTTCATTTTTAGTCTTTTTGCTTTTCCTTTCTATCAATTTATTTTGTTCTTTTATCTATTAGCATCTTTTTTTGCTCTTTCTTTTTGTTCTGTTTTCATTTCCTCTAGTCTTTCTAATATTTTATTCTTTTGTTTCCATTTGTAGTATCTTTTGTTGTTATTTTTCAATTTTTTGTTCCTTTTCTTGTTTTGTAATTTCTCCCCTTTTTTCTTCTCTTTTCAGCACATTTTGCCAGTTTAGTTTTTCTTTCTTGTCGTCTTGTCATCTTGTTTGGTCTGTTTTCTCATCACATCAATCCTTTGTTTTGTTGTTCTTATTTTTATTCTCGTCATCTGCGAGTGTCGTGGCGTTGATGGGGATGCCTGGAGTGCAGGACGCAGCAGTCAGACTCGTTTATTTGTGAGCGCAACATTCTCGCAGGACATCTGAGGAACATTCAGCGTCTTCCTCTCTGGGCGTCTACAGCTGACCCAGAATTCACATCAGCAAGTCCATTCCACCTAGATTAACTGCCATGTGTTTGTCACACACACACACACACACACACACACACACACACACACACACACACACACACACACACACACACACACACACACACACACACACACACACACACACACACAAAACAAGCACACACACACACACACAGAGAGAGAGAGAGAGAGAGAGAGATAGAGAGAGAGAGATGCTCAATAAAGCAGCCTCTCTCTCTCTCCCCAGAGTCTCAGAGCTGAAGTTTCAGTCGGCTGCTCTTCCTGGCTGTATGATCTATCATGAGATGAGGAGAGCAGCCGAGGGCGAGGCAAGACAATAGAGCCAAATAAACAGTGAGACAGAAGATGGCAGTGGTGTCTTGCTCTTTTAGATCAGCTGACAGGCGTTTGAGAGACGGCTTGCTTCATGACATTTGTTTTGATGAATGAACGACACATTTACTATAGTACCTGCCACATATGTACTACAGTAAACACTGTGAGGTGAAACGGTTTACTAAACAGATGTGTTACCTGCGTCTTATTGACTAACCACTGGCAAAATGTGCTGAAATAGTTATTAGTTGAATCCCAGATGATGTGTTACTATGCGATGTACTCTGCTATCTAGAGTATGATTTTAGACGGATGATTAGATGAACAATTGTGATGTGAAAATTGAATTCAGCAGTATCTAGTGATGCTGGTTGATGCAAGAAGACCGTGATTTGGATGAGTGTTTCTAAGAACAGCATCAGGTCGGTAACAGGTTGCGAGTGATTCGTTGAGGTCATACAGTTATTGTTTTTATTAATTTCACAGAATTTGCCCTGGGAAGGAAATGGTAAACTGTATCTCATTCATTGCTTTTTTCAGCATGTCATCAGCTGAACAATAGTCACCAAAGTACTTAATGTAAAAGGTCTCTAGGTTACGTATGTAACCCTAGTTCCCCTTCGGAACTCGTGCTGCGTCGATGAATGCTTTGGGAACGCCCCTGTGTTCCCAGGCTCTGAAACGTGTGTAATCAGTCCAACGGAATGGCGAAACGTCACGGGCGGGGTGACGTAGAGACCAGAGAGCTTAAAAGCGCATCCGGAACGAGCAACGTCAGCTTCTGTGTTTTCAGCAAGCACTCTGTGTGAAATGTGTCAGTCATATTTACTGTTGTTTGTCTATCAGTCACAATCACCTTTAAATGGTGAGCTACAGACAGCCCTTGAGACCGTGTTTCCTTGTCTACCTGCGCTGATCTTTTGGGTGTGAATGCATGCGGTCGTTGTGTTGTTTGTTTGGGAACGGAGCAACAGAGTCAGCTCTCGAGGGAGCTGATTGTACATCGTGCTCCTGCAAACGTGAACGCTCTGCTCATGCCGGGCACACTTCGAGGAGTGTGTCCGTGTTTGGTCTTTGTGATTCCTGTCCCGCTGTTGCTGAGGGTTTAATCTGGTTTAATCTACGCTCTCTTTTTCCTTTTGAGTGAGAGCTCTGTGCTGGATCTTCCTCCGAGGAGGTTGATGTTGTTGGCATTATTGTGGATGAATTGAGTACTCACCATCTCAATCTTTTGCATATGAAATGCATAGCATACTGCATTTTAGATCGCTCGTTTTCCCTGCCCTCGCTATATTAAGGGGTGGGGATACACGCGATTTATGTGTGGTTTATTTTGGAGCTGAGCACACACACAGTCAGATCTCGAGGGAGCTATCTGTGTTCATCATTTAACCCCAAGTTTACTAGTGAAAATGCATTATCTTAGATGTTAAGCTCTGCTCCCGCTGGCGTTTCTTCTTGAGGGAAGAAAGTTTATGCAATGTAGAATCGAGGGGCTCGTGTTTTACCGAGGGTCTGCAGCAAATTATGCAGTGGGAGGTTATTTTTCTCTCCTCCCCCTAAAACGTGCATATGTATAAATGCTTTTGCAGGCCATTCTTTTATTTTGCATCATATATCAATCAGATCGTGTTCACTTGTCTGGTTGATTGGCTGCATTTAATTCTGAGGAATTAAATTATGTATATTTATCTGGCTTAGAGAAGTTGGATATACATTATGGATATTTATATATATATATACAGTGTTTATATATAATTCAGCACAGGGATCGGAGACGGGCTCCTCTTTCTCCTCCCTCACTCTCTAATTCAACACTCTCTTGGGATATAAAATTCTCATGTGAGAGCGCAGCGTTTACCTCTCTTCCTCCGAGGAGGTTGATGTGGTCAGCAATAAATAAATAAATAAATAAATAAATAAATAAAGATACTTATGAGGAGTTGGGGGAGGTTATAATTGGAAAAAGTGTGGAGAAACGTAGTAACCTCCATGTCGGGACTTCTGGTTACCCGGTCTCCACACCGAGGTGTTGAGAGCATGGGTTTAACCATTTTTTCATTCCAGCTCTTTGCCCTTATTTTATATTTTGGGGGCTGTATGAGTAGGTTATAGGGCGTTGTTTGAGGTGGGACAGATGCGTGCGGGCTATCTGTTCCATTGCAGCATCACCCCTAAGGCCTGACATTTTCCCATACTGGACACAGGCCTAGGGGCTGCTGTCGGGAGCAGCCCCAACCGTGTTTCAGCTCCTCATTCAGGGAATGTCACTTCTCGTACTCCCAGAAGTTTGTAGTCAGAGTGGTGCTCCAGAGCCGAGGGCTTCTAGCAGGAGGTGGATCTGCGGACCGTCATTTTCTCTGGATAATCTTCGGCTAAAACATCCTGACGCCCTATGGACCAGGACTATTGAAGGCCTGCCCTCTCTGGGGAAGAGCGGTGTTCACCTCATTATACGGTGCCCGTCTCTCCTCAGTGCCCTCAGGAGATCATTCTGCCAACCCTGCCGGTGTTTCAGGGCGCAGCGGTTTCCCGTGAATGGAAACTGACTGGTTTTCGGACCACCCAATACAATAAAACTGCACATTTGTTGCATTTTTAATTTTGTTCAGTGTATATATATATATATCAACCTTCTCAAGTTAGATGAAATGCAGCATTCAATTCTTCAAAATTAAATGCAGCCAAACAACCAGACGAGTTAAATGGTCTGATATGAAAGATTCATCTATTAAACTGAAAGTTTAGTGTTTCCGAACCAGAGCACTACATCTGGGCAATGCAGGTTGAGATAGGGCAAGCCCATCTCCATCCGGTCCACCAGATCAGCGGAACCGGAACCGTGAGATCATACGGTGGGGAGGAGCACAATCAGCCCTTATTTTTAAGCTGACTGCGCGGACTCCGTTCTCTCGTTCATAACATGCTTGTGCAAACAATGCTTGTGCAACCATGCGTGCTGCTTTACAAAGCTCATCTTTGTCCTCCACGTCCACCTCGGAGGAGGAAGACAGGCGGAGCGTCAAGCCCTCTCTCTGGGGGAAGAAACCGCAGTGAGGGCATCCGAACCCAGAGAGCAAGCGCTGGATCTGATGGGAAAGGGAGAAGATAGGGGATTGCCCGTCTTCATTCCCTCCACCTGATCAATCTGTGATTCCCATGAGCGTCTTCGTTCCCTCCTTTGTATGACACACGGGTCACTAAATATCCAAGTACTCATTTTTTTTAAATGCAAAAGTTTCATAAATATGTAGATGACGGTTGCTGTTTCGTTAATGATAGTTAATGGTCCGTGCTAAATTAGGATCATTACGAAAAAGAAGTGCTAATGAAGGAATTTGTTTGTTATTAATTGTTTTTCTCTTTGCATTTATTGAACTGCTGTAAAATACTAAGTGACTGCATACAGAGGCAGTCACCTTTGTTTGATTCGGGACAAACTGTTTTAATGTGCACTGTAGTATCAGGGCAGAGAAAACAAGGGCCATGCAAAGACACAGAGAACACCTGGATTCTTGGAGTACATATTGACATTGTCTAGACAGGCATCAATAGCAGTGTTCTAATAGAGAGAATTATATTTCCTCCTCATGTTTAATGTATATGTTGTACAGGAATAAACAGGATGACTTCCTGTTCACCTGAAACACAAAACTTAACTTAGTGGCCTTGTTGTGTAAAAGCAGAATAATGATAAAGCCTGTGCATTATTTGTATTTAATTAAATTAAATGTAATTTAACAATTATCATTGAATTTTCTTAATTTGTTTGCAGCCTCTTGCTCTGTTTTTGCTCTCTTTATGAACCAATCTCAATTGTATTGCCATTTTTGAAGCAGCCAGAAGTTCAGACATGCTGTCTGGGTCTGATTGCTTCTCTGCGGTGGCCTGTAGCAAAATACTCTACCAGAATCAGCTCTATCAAAACATAGTTATTATTATTATATGCCTTGAACCATCCACACAGTGATCAAGAACCTTGTCTAACACATGAACACAAGAATGCACCATGTACTGTTGTAGTGTTACAACAGCTGGGACGTTTCCTACCACGACGGTTTTGTTTCTACCTTTTTAAAAAGCTCCAAGTATACTTTTCCATCCTCTGTGGTCAACGAGCAAAGCGCCTCCTGTGGCCTGTTCTTCGTACGTTGCTAATTCAGTTAGCTGGATTTGATTGTTGATATTTCACTTGATTCTTCGAAGCTCATCCTGGACTTGCTGTCATAGCAACAGGTCAGTAAACTTAAACCTGCTCGGGAGCAGCTTATTTCATGTAAACAGAATTGATACTTAATATCTGCCCCAGCCACCGCTACTTTATTACAAGTGTACCCTACTGGTCCAGGGACAATAATTTAAAATAATAATCATTAAAAATTATTTGAAAATAATATAATAATATTGTGTAGTCTATAATACTATAGACACAGCCAGTTTTACTCATTGAGAGATGTATTATTGATTAATGAAATATAATTGAATTGGAGTCTTACATACATGCTATACAGTTAACCGGAGCTGTGCATTAATTTGAGTGGAGACATTATTTTATGAGATATTATGGGAGTGGCTTGATGGAGCAAAGGAGATGCAGATAACTTGACCTTGACCCTTAAGAAACTTTAATTAATGCTATCATGTAACACATCTGTTTCAAAGATAAAATTAAATGAATTGCTAATCACAACATTCAAGTAAAAATGTAAATTGTGAATATATACATAATTGGGAATCATATAAAAAAAACAAAAAATTAAATGTATCTATTATAACATTTATGTAGTTTTGTTCACTTGGCTGTTCCTTTATAAAAGTCCAGAAATGAGTCAAGTTTATTTGTCAGGTGTCTTTTTTTATTATATGATGTTATTACGCTGCTGTCTTGCCACCAGCCATATAAACACACTGCATGATTTTCGGCTGTCCCAGATGAAATATTGGCATCGGCGATTTCTGATTGTTTCACGATGCCAGTCTTTTGTCTTGGACAGCCGAAAATCATGCAGTGTGTTTGGGCTTTAAACCAACCCATAAACACGCAATTATCTCAGATAATTCAATCAAGCCATACTAATCATCAACAGATGCATTCGAAGAACCGAATTAGCCAGATCCTGATTAGCGCAATGATATCATCTTAGATGTGTCATTTGATCTCGGACAGGGCCCTGGGGGTAATGTCACAATAAGGCGAAAAATACAGATCCCCAAAAATGTTCAACCTTCACAACCCTAATCCATAAAATTAAAAGCTCTTCTTATAGATAAAAAAATATGTGTTTTATAAAAAAGGTAATCTTTTTCTCTTTTCTGCATTTTATTTCTGCTCTAGCTGTTTTTTTTAACTCTAGCTTACTTGTGAAACTTGGCATGGCCATACTGCGGGTTTTGTTGGCTTTTGTTTGATGACTTGATCGTGATGTTCCTCATTTGTAAATCACTTTGGGTAAAAGCATCTGCCAAGTGATTAAACATACTGTAAGAGTCACTCACTGCAGGGTTGCAGCTAATACAGTTGAAGCATTTCTGATTCTAAAATAGGAGGTTTTGTTTCATCTCTGTAAATTATAATGAGTTTCTGATATACAGTACATCTGTTGAAGTACAGTGACACTTTTAGGTTATTAAAACTAAAATTAGCATGGAAATGAATTCATTTTGAGCTGGAACAGATCTCAGAGCCCCAAAACCGTCCCATATTTTATAACAAGGTGTCCATTGTTTTGGCATAAGTTATTTACATATAAATAGTTTTTCCATTCCCTCTTTTGGTAACTTATTCATTTTCGACAGTTTCGCGCTTGAGAATTGAATATCCTGCTGTGCTTCTCTCAACTAGCACTGTTGTCAGATTATCATTGCTCTTGTGAACTCTGCAAAGTGTGTCCTAAAAGATGACTTCCCAGCAAGCATTATGGCAGTTTTATACAGATTGGGTGAAGTGTTGCGAAAAACCATAATTTTTAGGTTTGTCTTTAGTCTTCCCACAGAGTAAAGGTAAAATCACAGAACTGTAATGATGATGCATTCCGGTGTGGAAGCGGTCGGATACGCTCCAGAGGTGTTTCATTCAAGATCACCCTGTGAATGTGGATGCCACGAAGAGAAACATAGTTGCACGTGTTTCAGATTGATCCTGCAGCATATTTCCTGAGCTTCCTTCAAATTCCCAGGACAGTGCTCTGGTATGTCGTGCAATTAGACCCTTAGAGGAGGATCACACAGATAACGAGAGAGGGACGTGACCGACGTGCAATAACATGTCCATGTTCCACAGAGGGTTAATTGGCACACATGTTCTTTTGAACATGCACGTTTGCACTGGCCAGTGCTCCAGGTTATCAGTTACAGCTGGAAACCGCAATGTCCAATTATAATTGATATGTAGGGAGTTTCAAGACTTTGAAGTTGATTTTTGGTGTTGGGGGCTATGAAATGATGCACTGTTAGAAAACCATTATTTTGACCAGTGGTGAGTCAGAAAATAAGACCAAAATCTATCGCAGTTGTTGGTTTACGGATATGTGTTGTTCAGTGCTGATCCTAGACTTCTGGGGACCCTACGCAAAACTGTGTTGCAGGGGGGTGGGTTTGGGGCATGTTGGGATGAAAGAATGGATGAAACGCATTTTCCGTGTTTCACTCCGTCTCGAATCATGCTCACAGAAAGTGCTCGAGAAACAGTGCCTCTTCCGCGGCTTGGTACGCTTTCAACTCGTTTTTTTTGTAAGATCAAGAGACTGTACGACATTCACGTTACATGTATTGGCTGATTTTTACATAGAGATGGTGACAACGCACCACACAAAAATAAATGATCATTCATGTTTTCATAACCGCTGGCCAAATAAAAAAACTAAACTAAAATGAAAACATATTTGAGAGCATGGGGCCCCTGGTGTTTCGGGCCCCTTGTGTATGCAGCTTGTGTATTCTGCGTATAGGGACGATCGGCTCTGATTATGTTCATGGCAAAAAGGCAATGGATGATAAAGTACACAGCATGCATATATATTCTAGAGTGTCTTTTTTATTGTACCAAGGGCTATTTTATTTGACAACTGAAAGCAGTATATAAGCAGAACATTTATTTTTATGGCCAAACCTTTTTTTGTTGTTGATATTCATTGAATTAGTCAATAGAATATATAGATGAATTCATATTGTCAAGAATTGAAAATAATAATTTAATTAGAACTCATCTCATTTTTTAAATGTTGCACAATCACATTTTTTTTGTTTTGGGATTTTAGATGTAAATATGCTAATTCCAAAATGTAGTGCATTTAGTGTGTGTCTGTGTTTATTTCATATACATTTACAATTTATAATTTTTATTTTATTGTATTCTTCACTTTAACGTTCAGTTGCTGATTTGTTTTTTATCATATCTGATAGTTCACATTTATTAATATAGCTTGAGTTTTTTAATGAATGTCAATTTGTCGATAAATGAAAAATTAACAGCATTAAATATTTAATTAATTCCTTATTTTCCTATGTATCTATGACTATGCCATTTAATGTGACACACAAGCAAACGGAGTACAGATGCTTATTTTATTTGCCACTTTGAGCTTTGCAGCAGTTCTTTTTGCAAAACCAGTTATTGAAGTATTTACATAAGTCAGAAGAAACGGTAAAGTCATTTCTGAAAAACCAATGACAAGGAACACCCAGAGGCTTCAGAAAGCTTCCATTAATATTTCACATTGCTAATTACCCAGTAAATTACTTGGGATGCAATTGCAAAAAGCATTAGAACATATTGAGATAGCCATTACAGCAGATGTATAAGTTATGAATATGATTGGACTTCATTCAGGAACCGTGTCTGTATTGATTGGGTAATGAAATGTGTCTTTCTAATTCTCTGTATTGTGTTCATTTAGGATGTTAGCCATGAATTGCTTTAACATTTGAATGAAGGTTTTTCACATATTTACAATGAGCTCCACTGTGGCCTGATGTCTGTCACTGTTCAGTGTGTTCAGTTGCATGCTGGGATACTCAGGTATTTGTGGCAGTTGGATAAATGCATTAAAAATAGAATGCTGGTGCTGAGCAGTAACTAATATGTTTAATTATTTATTCAGTTTTCATGGCTGATTAACTGAACAAGATGCCTAAATGATTCAGAGACACCAATGCCTTAGTTTTAGATGGACAAACCTGCCTAAAATGACCGCTGTAGATAATGATCAGAATAAGTCATGTTCATTTACCTATAGAATTCTTAAAACGAGTTGTAGGGGTGTTTGCCTTGATAAAACTGGTCACAATAATGGAGAGGTTGCTTTGACTTTAAAGAATAGTTCACCCAAAAATGAAAATGAGCTGATAATGTACTCACCCTCAGTCCATCCTAGATGTAGATGAGTTTGTTTCTTCATCAGAACAGATTGGGATCCTCTGCAGTGAATGGGTCCTAACAGCTGATAAAAACATCACAATAATCCACCCCACTCAAGTCCATCAGTTAACATCTCGAGAAGCCAAAAGCTTGACAATACGTTTTTAACTCCACACGTTTGCTTCTGGACAAAACATGAGTCCGTAATCTATAATAATGCTCCCTAGAGTGAAAAGGTCCATCTCTTGTTGTCTCACACATCAAAATCAACCACATATTTGTTTAAGACTGTTTTCAACTCTTTTGTCTTGTAAACGGTGATTGATCTCTGCATATTTCGCACATGATTCATAAGATTACTTTTTCACTGGAGAAAACAATATTATGGATTATGAACTGGATTATAGCAGGAAGCAAGAGTTTGAAGTTAAAAATGACTTCATGAAGGATTTGTTCCTTACAAACACACAGCTTTTGGCTTCTCAAGATATGAATTGAGTGAGTGGAGTGGAGTGGTGTGGATTGCTTGTGGCTTATTGTGATGTTTTTATCATCTGTTTGGACTCTCAGGCTATGCTTACACGACAACGATGTAGTCAAAACCGAAAAGTTTTTCCCTTTCATTTCTAAAAGTTTCACGTATGCACAACAACATTTTCAAAAACGATTTGCGTTTACACAGATTTGGCAAAACGGCCAAAAATGCTGTCTTACATACGCCAGTAGTTGGTGCTGTCACCTTGTGAGTAAACAGTACCAGTAGGGACGATTATATGTTGTATCTGATGCGTCTCGGCTGTTGCACCTTGAAACCCTTTTTCAAAAATATGTGTTTTCAGTCCCCAAAACACCGTTGTTGTGTAAACGAACAGGCAAAACGCATAAAAAGTTTTCCTGTTTTGGCTGGAAACGTTGTAGTGTAAACGGCCCCTCATTCTGACGGCACCCATTCATTGCAGAGGATTCATTGGTGAGCAAGTGATGTATCCTAACATTTCTCCAAATATGTTTCTGATAAAGAAACACACTCTTCTACAGTACATCTTAAATGTTGATTTTTGGTCAAACTATTCCTTTAACAAACACCACTAATCAACCGCAGCATTACATCTTTTGTTATTTTTGTTTGTATCTGACGTAGAAGTGTTTGAGTAGCACAGAGGAACAAAGATAAAGACAAACATTCTGTCATACATTTAAATTCACAAAAACAAGTTTTGGTATATGGCACACTTCAAGTGCTAAATGCACTGAAATAAAATCATTTTCATTCGTTTCAGTGCAAACACACCTCCTTTCTGTGTAAAGTAAGCTCATTGTTGAACGCACATTATTCTCAAAGCCATTTTACTCCAGATTTTTGGGAGTAATTTGCTCTGTTACCTGATTTGCGTAATTCCTTTAGTGTATATGGTGCTGATAATAAACGTAACCGAGGGTGCAACTCTCCATTGCTTTCAGTCAGCAGGGTCTTTCATCTCACTTTGCTTTGGCTTCTGTTCAGTTAAAGGTCAGTCTTATTAGCTGCCTGGACTCTTTGCTCTATTTTTCAGCTGGCAAGGACACACAAGCAACTGATGCCGATAAGGTTTTGGTTTAATTATATTTGCATCACAATCAAAGAATAGAAGCATGAATAGAAAGGCATGAATTGGCCTCCCATTAATGTGCCATTCGTCTTCATTTTTAATCAGTGTTAATTTAGCATGGGATGTGGGTAAATAGAGCATTGAGGAGGTTCCTGATAAACTCGTGAGTCGTAAAGGAGATGTTGAACTTTCAATGATTGCACAAGTACAAGTGCAAATGTTCTGAAATTAATAACACAGTCAATCAAATAGCATTAAACATTTCAGATTATTATGCATGCTATACAGAGCAGTAATATGTTCTAGGAAGTTCACACAGAAACTCATGTTGTATACAGCTTTGTTTTGTACCTGCAATGTTTTTGTTACTTTGTTTGGTCTAAAATGAGTTTCTCTGAGTCATAGCTGTAGATCGGGGACTGACTGGGAGATGGAGAGAAGATGCAGTGTAATTAAAGACATTAAAAAAAACAAAAAAACTTCTGATCATAGAGCCGAGGCTGATCAAGGAGATGAAGTTTGCTTCAAAGAAAAATAGCTCCCTCCTCTTCTTCCTAACTGAAGACCAAAGCCGCCCTCCCTTGACTGTTTGCTCAAATCCGCCCCAAACCAAACCCACCCTCCCTCTGTTTCTCTGAGCCTCACTGATGAAAGACTAACACGAGCAGATGTATATTGAGTTCGAGAACCAGCCATGATGAGCTTTCATCAATGTAGAGCCGTGGAGAAGAACCGATGATGGTGGAACAGAGAGCAGAGGAACGAGGGGAGAGATCAGACCCGAGACAAAGGGCAGAGAGAAGGGATTATTTTATTATTTACTTTTTAATTTTTTTAATTTTTATTTAATTTTTTTTTATTTTTTTTTCTAAATGGTAAAAGTTGTACACAAATAAATTTGTAGTGTTTCTGAAAAAAAAGCACAATTAGGGATGCACAATAAATATACCATACATTTTATTATCTCAACCATTTTGGAACTTATTCCAGAGTGACTTATATAATGCAAAACACTGGATTCATGCTGAATGAGAGACCTACATGAGTTTGTTTGTAATGTATAGTGCATTTCTCACACCCTAGTAGTTTGAATATATCTAGGCTTGGCATATAATGCATATAATATGTTCTTTATTATGGTTGCTATTTAATTTATATTTGTTTTATACTTCTCTTTGATTCCTGTTCTGTTCTGAAAGTGGTTCAATTTAAAGGATTTGTTCTGGAGTAAGTTGAATGTTTATAGCGTTTAATGATTCATTACAAATGCGAGTTTATTTGTTACGGAGTGAGCAGAGGAAGCGTGCTGATACATCTGCAGAGCTTTATTCAAGAGCATGGTCAGAAACAGGCATGGGTCAGTACACAGCAAACAGACATGAATGAGGCAAGACAAAGAGTATTCCTAGGGCAGGCGTGGGTCATCCAACAGGGCAAAACAAAGAGAGATAATCCAGGTAATCGGAAATAGTACAGGCAGAGACAAACAGAGTCCAAACGGCAAAACGAAAGGGTAATCCAAAATACTCATGCAAGGATCTTTACACGGACAAACAGGGAAAGCAAGACTATGACTTAGACTATAACAACTAGAGGAGGCTTTATAAAGTAGCTATCAGCAATCACAGTGATAACGCTAAACAATACTCAGCAGTTTGAGAAGGATCTGAGTGGGTGTAAAATAGTGTGTGTGTGATTGGTTACAGCTGTGTGTAATCAGTGCAATGGATGATGGGAACTGCAGTCCAGAGTAATTCGTTTTCAGTATATGAATATACATTTTTCATATTGTACATAATATATCACTTATGGTTTGTGTTAATTTCTTTATTTATTTGTATTTTTTTCATTTACAGCAAAGGGATTTATTATAAAAGATTATAATTGTAGCTATTAATCAGATATGTAAAATAATGCATTTATTCAATACAGTTTTAAAATTGGTGCATCCCATGTGTACTCTTACATCATGCGATGAAGAGTCAAGTCATTTCAATATCTTATTCATTTGCATGTATTTGTTTAGCTTGTTTTTATCCAAAGTGACTTACAAATAAAATAACATGTTGCTGTTTTCCTTAAGATGGAGCCGTTTGTCTGGTGGGAGCAGCCATGTTGAGGTCATGACATCTCCATAGTACAGTACTTGCACGATCTACTACTTGCACATTTCAGTGTGAATTGACACAGGAAAAGTGTCTTAGACGGCATATACGAATAGAATGGAAGATACAGTTAAGCAAGCCTGTTGATGTTAAAATGAATTATGTTTGAGAGGAAATCATCGATGCTAATATTCTAAGTTTTGATGTTAAATGAATGACCGACAGGCATCAGACTCGTGAGCGGTGAGATCCACGGCGCTCAAAGCAGTGATTTGTCTTTGGGTTGAAATTCTCCAGCTGACTAATGAGCCATTCCTCTTTCTACTTCTTCAGGTAATCATGCTAAGAGCTCAGGAAAACTGCAGGGAGTCAATAGATGTTTTCCGCCTGCTATATCGAAGTTAGTCTTAAAAGCAGGAAGGGGAGAGTCCTCCCCCATAACTAATCTTTTCCCTTCCCTCCTGCAAAGTCTTGAAAGTGCAGTGACAGGCACAGAAAGAACACCTAGCACTCGTTCTTCAGACTTCAATACATCATGTTTCACAAAGACAAGCCGAGACACTGATGCGGGAGGAATTAGTGCACCAGGCGGCTATAAATACCTCGACGTTTGCTTAAAGGATCGCGATGGCGCACTCTATCTGGGAGCCTCACGTTTCCCTTCCAACACAATGATATCTAGTCTTTTCAGGCTTGACTGCAACGCTAATGGTGTGGAGTTATTTTTCTCTCTGAATTGGATCTTATTGTGGACTGAAGCGCTCACTCAAAATCTTATCTCGGCTGAAGCGCTGATTCATGCGTTTTGCTGACTGCAAGGGTCAGGGCCGCGCTGTCCGTCAACAAAACTGTGCAGCCAATGTGAAAGACTCAAATCAACCAGTTAACATTGTGAAGAAAGACCGCATGATGAGCTCAGATAAAAAATAAAAAACAGCATCCTGGCAAAGTAAAGCTGCTTCATTATCAAGGTTAAAAAATTCAAACTGATTCACTTATAAGTGTAATAGCATAATTGTGTATACATAGGATAATATGCATTCAGTTGACCATTAGTGTTCTAGTATGGCATTAGGGTAAGTTTTGAATTTTCCGTAAAGAAATATTTTTGTATGAAATTATAATATATTTTAAAACATATTTAGAAATACAGTACAGACAATTCATTAGATAGTGTGTAAAGTTTATTAGCATCTTAGGGGACATTTTTTTTCCTTCCCTTTAAAAAAATTAAATATTTTTTTTTATCTAAAAATATATTTTTTAATAAACATTTTAACATTTTATTTGTTAATTGTAATGCTTTCATATAAGAAATGCATTGTGGAAAATGCATGTTAAATATATAAGTATATTTTCATTAAATATTCAACATATTTTAGTGTGATGTTAGTGTCAGTTTTGAATTTAATTAATTACAATTCATTTGGATTTATGATATTTGGTGGTAAATGTCATACAAGATTATTTATTTATTTTACTTTTTGTGAAAAACATTCATTTTAGTCTGGTGCCAATTAAGGGTACATTTAGAATTTTCTTTAAACTAATATATTTTGACCGTATATAATATATAGCACAGAAATAATGTAGAAAAACATAACAATATATTTAAAATACTAATAAAAATATAAAACAGCCGTGATGAATTACATGAATCATGAAAAGGCCTCCATGACCTTGTAATGCCTTAATATTGTAACTTTCATAATATCTTTATAATTTAAGGGCATGCTTTCTAAAAGTTAGATAAAGTCTTACAGTATTATGAAGTATCATAATAAGTTCAAATCAATTCTAACCCCATACTAAAATACTGAATGTTTCTTTAAAAAGTAAAAAGAAATGTTAATGGAATTGTTTAAGAATCTGAATCATAAGACTGTTGGAAAATTCCTAGAATAGTACATTAAAATAATGACGTAAGCTGTCTGCAATGCAAGCGTTTTATACAAAGATTTATTGTGATTTCCAATCCAATTGTAAAGCAAGACATGTTTTTAAGATAAAACCTCTGAAGCGTCATGCTCTTCTTGACTTTCTCTTCACGCACCCACTGGAGTAAGTGATTTCTAAAAAATGAAATTATAAAACACAGCAAGACTGCCATAGTTCAGTAAATTAATTTGTAACCCCCCCCTCAGGGTAATCATAATTTCTCTCTTCACAAATCTGAATTCTCTCAGCTCTCCTTCAAGGATCTTCCTCTCAGCCTGTGCCGTGGTCCGGTAGAAACTTGTCTGCATGTGATCTGGTTTCTTGATCATTGAGGGAAAGAAGAGGTAAAAGTTGAATAAAAGTGGGACTTCATTCATTTTGAAGGCGATGGCGTTTCACCTTCAAATGTTGTATAGCACATAAACAGAAAACTTAAGATCCATCATGATAGAAAGTTTTATTTCACTTTTGATGAAGTGCTATCTTTCATGAGGCTCTGAGCTGCATATATTATCCAGTCGACTCGTCCCAGGACGTGAAGCTCACTGATGTTATATCATCTTTAATGCAGGATTGTGTAGTTTGTTCTGATGTGTCTGTCGTCCCAGTCCTCCCCGAAGCACACACTCTCCGGCTGGACCTAAAGTAAAACAGAAAACAAGACTGTACAGCAGAAATCTGTAAATCCTCACACTTTGGTACTACAGGGCTAAAGGCCTCTCGAGGTAAAGGGTCCCTCAGGTTAGCAACAGGTTCAATGCACTGATTTGGACAGGACCGAGATCTTAGTAAGGTGGAAGTGTCTTACAGGAGGTTGTGTGCTCGAAATGCATAAACTAGACCTACATTATAGGTGTGATATTATAAAATGACATTTCACTTAGCCAGATATGTTATAGACAGATATGTGTCCAAATTCCAAGCTATATATAGACAGACATGTATATATATAGACATGTATGGAAGCCTATTTCCATCTCTGTTTAAAGGAAATCGTAAGTTTTTATCTCACAATTCAGACTTTTTTTTCTTCTCGGAATTGTGTGATATAAACTCACATAGTTATGAGATATGAATTCAAAATTGTGAAAAGGCAACTTGCAATTCTGACTTTTTTTCTCAGAATTGTGAGATATAAACTCGAAAATGCAAGTTATGAGGATTTTTTTATTTATTTCTTGCACTTATGAGTTTATATCTTACAATTCTGACTTTAAATCTCTCAATTTCATGTTTTAAAGTCAGAATTGCAGGATATAAACTTTTTCTGAGAAAAAAAGTAATTGTTTGTATCTTTCAAATCTGAATGTATTTCTCATAACTGCAAATTTATAACACACAGTTCTGATTTTGTAACTCAAAATTCAAACTTTATATCTTGCAAATCTGAATTCCAGAAAAAGTCAGAATTATGAGATAAAAAGTCATAATGACTGGTTTTGTTTTTATTCACTGGCAACAATTGGCTTCCATAGACATGCAATATAATGTAGTGCTTTTTTATTTCTGTTAAAGACTTTGCCAGGTTTCTCATCTTGAAGAAATGAAGAGAGTCTTAGAATATTAATTGAACTATACTACCTTCTGTTTTAGTACTGCATTGAGATAGACACAAAGAGGAGAGAAGATCTTTAGGAGGCTTTGTGAGTGAAAAAAGTCTGTAAAGCTGGACTGAAAGTTTAACAATGAATCTTTTTGTAAAATATTCTTCAGAAGCTCTCGGTAGAGGACATGTTGGGTCACAGAAGTGGTAAAAATAGAAACTCTGCCTTAAGACCATAACAATGTGAATTCTATCGAATAAACTTTCCTTCATATTTAAATCCCCAGATATTAGCATTTTGACTCAATAGATTATATTAAACTTGGTTATTGTGCTACATTCAGAGCCAATGATCTCAGCATCTAATTACAAGTGCAAATAGCAGTACACTCTGAAGTACAAAAGTTTGTGGTCAGTAAGATTTTCTATTATTATTATTTTTTTTTTAAGATGTTAGTACTTTTATTCGACAAGGACAGGCTAAGCGTTGATTAATAAGACTGAACAGACAGTAAAGACATTTATAAATTACATTCAAGCATATATTCAAATAGAACACTTTACTATTTATTTTATTTCATAATGTTACAGATGTTACTATATTTTTTATCCAATAAATGCAGCCTTGGTAAACATAAGAGATGTCAAAAACATTTTAAAAACATGTAGGATCCTGAACTTTTGAAAGGTATAGTGTATATACCAATAAAGGGTATTATTGTTGCAGGATTATAAGGTACATGTAAGAAGAGACCAACTCTAGTTGTATCAAATAGAGTATCAAGGCAACTGACTTGATCCTACTGATCTGAGTGGTCTGTTAGGTTTATATTCAGTGAGCATATCTGCAATGTATTTAGGCCATTGAGTGATTAATAAACGAGTAAAGGTACTTTAAAATCAAATGTAACTGGAAGCCAGTGTAAGGACCTGAGGACTGGTGTGAGATGCTCAGATTTTCTGGTTCTAGTCAGAATCCTGGCAGCAGTGTTCTGGATGAGCTGCAGATGTCTAATGGTCTTCTTTGGAAGGTCGTGAGGAGACCATTACAATAATCCACCCTGCTGGTGATAAAGGCATGAACAAGTTTCTCCAAGTCTTGACTGGAAACAAAACATATAATTCTTGTTTTTGAGATGATAGTATGCTGATTTAGTTACTGCTTTGACATGACTACTAAAGCTAAGGTCTGTCTCCAGAATCACCCCAAGATTTCTGACTTGATTTTTAGTTGTTTGACCCCTAAAGTCAAGGTATGCATTCACCTTTAGAATTTCATCTTTGTTTCCAAATGCAATGACTTTTCTCCTTGTTTAACTGAAGAAAGTTCTGGCACATCCAACTGTTAATTTCATCAATGCATTGGCAGAGGGAGTCAATGGGGCTATAATCATTTGGACATAAGGCTAGGTAAATCTGGGTATCATCAGCATAGCTGTGATAGGCAATTCGGTTCTTTCTCATTATCTGACTTAGTGGGAGCATATACAGGCTAAACAAGAGCGGTGCAAGAATTGAGCCTTGTGGGACTCCACATGTCATGGACGTCCACTGAGACTTATACTCTCCTATACTCACATAATAACCTCTCCCTTCTAAGTATGACCTGAACCATTTGTGAACATCCCAGAAAGCCCGACCCAGTTTTCCAGTCTCTGTAGAAGTATGTTATGATCGACAGTGTCAAACGCAGCACTACGATCTAGTAGTACCAGCACTGATATTTTGCCAGAATCAGAATTAAAGTGAATATTATTGGAAAATTGTCCAGGTATCCATTTGAATTTAAGTATTTTTTTAGCTGATTAAAAACTTAATTTTCAATAATCTTACCTATGAAAGGAAGATTTTATATTGGTCTATAGTTGCTCCATATGGTGTTATCAAGAGTGCGCTTTTTCAGAAGGGGCTTAACAACAGTATCAGTATCAGTAGAGATGTATCTGAGATTGTACAAATGCAAATGTTAGTACACAATTGTACAAACATGCTAAATCTAATGAGTAAAAACTGGATATACGGTATTACAAATATCAATGGAAATGCATCGGATGGAAATATATTAGTTAGTCAACAGTGTAAACAGAAACATCGGGGCAGAATGAAGGGCTTGAGTTCAGAGTTCAGCAGACTGACAGCTGAAGGGAAGAAACAGCTTCCTGTTCTGCTGGACCAACAGCGAATAATCCTGTAGCATCTCCCACACAGGCAGAAGAATTCATGGTAGTTCATGGCAGAAGACACACTTTTATCCAAAGAAACCTACATTACATTAAGGCATTCATAGTACAGTATTAAATCATGCATTTTCTGGGAAACAAACCATGACCTTGGTGTTGCCTAAGCCGTGCTTTATTGGTTCAATTGAAGGAATGCATTTTTTACATGGCCGTTTATTCTTGTTCTCACTCACAATAGTCAGCAGCCACTGGTGCGCTTTAGTACTTAACTATTAAACAATTACAAGTGTGTAAAAAATAAAAACAATAGCATTTGCATTCATGAGATTCATCGCCCTTGTGTCTAATTGTTGGCTCATTATGTTAAACTAGGACTGAGGAATTCTACTGAACTATTCTATTCAGAGAACTCCAAACTGAATAATGCCCATTTTAATGAGGGGAATAACTCATAGTGCTATCGTAAATGCTTCTGGGTATTGGCACAATGTCTCCTCTCTGACTAATGACATCTACAGGGGTTTAACTCTTCAGGTATCTGATGCAGGTACGGTATATGAATGACTTCAGTCTTTGTGGAGTTTCCAACTGTGTAGCATGATCTTAAATTCATCGCTGACTCCATTTTTTATGCACCGCCTATGAATTGATGATTTGCATCAAACTTGGTGAGCTGTGAATAGACTGCAGGAACAGTTCACTCAAGAATGAAAATCTGTCGTGTTTTACTCTTCTTCTAAACCTTTATGACTTTCTTTACTCCACACAACTAAACATAACTTTTACAGTATGTTTCTTTCTGTACAACAGTTCTGTCGTCATTTCTGTTGACTTCCAAACAAGCCAAAAGTAGACCACTTTTGCACTATGGACCAAGTAATGACAGAATTCCCTGCTGGACAATCCAGATTTTGATGGTAGCTGATTGATCAAACTGGTTTTCAGCTGGTTTATAGATGTTAGACCATTTTATATGAGAAACTAACCACCTACTGGATGCTCATACAGTGTTGTAATAGTTAACTAAAACTGTGAAATACTTTTTTTCCGTTAATTATAATAAAGGCAAAATAAAATAAATGATCAATATTAGATACAAAAAAAACTAAGAAACAAATAAATAAATGTTGCCTTGACAGCTAACAGAAATAAAAGTACTAAAGAATAGAAATATTTGGCAAGAAAAATGAACTAATTAAAAAGCAAATAACAAAATTTAAATAGGCGATAGATAGATAGATAGATAGTTTTCAATCAATAATTTAAATTAAAATCTAAAAATAAGTTCATTAAATAATTTTAAAATACCATAAAAGTATATAAATAACATTACAATTACTCTGACCAAGAAAAAATGTAATAAATAAAATAAATAACATGGGGTAATGGCAATGATCAGATATAGTATATTAACAGCGTATTAATTGTTGGTGAACACTTTTCTTTCAGTTAGGGACATACATAGTGACACTAATTAATCTATCATAGAAGAAACAGTCACTGAGATGTCATTTCTTGAAGAGCATAATGATTACGGAAATGAATGTAAGATTTTGATGCACTGCTGTCAGTGGCCACATGTCCAGAGAGAGAGAGTTTATATACAGCGAGCATCTGCCATGCTCTAATGAGTGAGTGTGTTCATGAATAAGTCATATCGATTAAAGAGGCAGAAAGATGGAGAAGGGCATCGTGCATTCAGTAAAACAGGCCTGCTACTTTGGGAACGAACAGCGGAGCGAAACTGCCGGTCTTTCTGTCCACTACGGATTTCCAAACTGGTTATAGTGACAAATTAGCAAAGCAAATTGGACATTTTGAATACCATGAGTATTGTTAAGAATAAATTGGGATGTTTACTTGTTATTTAACATGACCAGATTCCCCGTGACAGCTCTCTTTGTGGACACATATCCAAATTAGCCAGCTAACTATATGAAGAAGAACAGGATAATATACAGTCAGCCGGTCATTATCACAAAATAAACCCTGCCGGGTGATCAGGACCCTGAAGTGAAGGGGTCTTGAGTTATCCTAAAGGACCTGCTGACTGTGTGTTATCCAGCCTATTATATGGCCACCTATTAAATATGTGAATACATTGACATACAATTATTTAATGTGAAAACAACCTGAAACTAGCATAAAAGATAGAGTATGTATTTGATATAAAAATACTGAAGGCAAAATGCCATGACTGTTTTCTATGCCTCCCTCTTCTCCATTGTTTCCTGCACACTCTCAACTATGTCTATAATATGATTTATGGATTTTATTGTTTCCACCAGGGGAAAAGTAATGGTGGCTTTTTATCTCACAATTCAGACACAATACAAGTCTATATCTCACTGTTCTGACTTTTTTCTTGCAATTCTGAAGATTTACTTTCACATATTTTTTTCAAACAATTTGGAGTTTATATCTCATAATAATGAAGCACTGCAAGATATGAACTCATAATTCTGAGTATAAAAGTCAGAATTGAGAAAGTTGCATTGATCTTTTTTTTTATTCACTGGTGGGAGAAACATTTAATTGCAATATATAAAATGATAATTCAGAGAGAAAAAGTGTCTGAAATGAAATAAAGTTTGATTTCCGATTTGACATATCACAATTCTGAGAATTCCCAATTGTGAGCTAAAAAGTCTGCAGTTACCTTTTAATTTGTTTTTATTTGTATATTTATTCTGTGGCCAAAACAAAACAAAACACAAAAACTAAACTAAACATAAAACAAACTACATAAAAACTGTATTGCAAGACAAACTCAGAACTCAGAGGAAAAAAGTCTATATCTCACAATTCTGATATTTTTCCTCAGAGTTTCTTGCAAACCAGAGGAAAAAAGTCAGAAGTGTGAGATAAAAAGTTCTAATTACATTTGGTGAAAACAGGCTTCCATACTCTATCAATAAAAGTGGTCTACTTTGTCATGAGCATGTTGTCAGGCATCAACACTCTTAATTTTTCACACTAAAATGTAAATATGGGAAAGAATGAGCAGTATGCAGGAGATGGAAAGAATGAGCTCTAACTGTGTCTTATTGCGGGACTCATTTATCATAATTATACAATCGAACTGCATGGTGAGATTGCTTATTTTAAGATAAGTGTGGATATTTCTCGAGTCCTCGGGTTGGTCTGTTTCACTGGGTGTCTCAGGGTGGTACTGATCACATGCTGGAGTTTTGGGAACTCTAATGATAAATCTGATTAGAACACGAGCCCCGTGGAGTTAATTCAGTGCATCTGACTTTAGTTGATACATCGGCCTTTTCTTTCAGACGTAGTTATTTTAGTGATCTAAATTGATAAGATGCATAAATGGAATGTTGTTTTTTATTAATGACACTTGTTTTAAAAATACATATTTGTTTTAGTCATTCAGTAAACATAAGACATTCGATGTTTAAATGTTCAATGGATCTAAACATTGAATTTTAAAATTCAATGCTTAGATCCTTATATATAGATACACAAAGACAAGTTTAAGAACTATACCTCTTTAGTTACAGGCGTGTTAACTTTGGAAAAAGAGTATTAATGGGACTCAGACAGGTATGTCCTATGCAATTGTAATCCTGTTTAAAGTGCCCTTATCATGCCTTATCGAATATTACCTTTCATGCATGTAGCTGTATGTGAACATAAACTATCTGCAAAGTTGTGAAGCTGACAGTGTACGATAAATAAAGTTATTGTCTATATAAAAAAAGCTGGCCCGCAATCGCCTAAACGAGTCGTCAGGAATTCCAATCTTATTATGTTACGGCTGTATGTCACAAAGTAACTCATTTGCATAATGTTTGCCCACGTTCTACATAGCAAACAACTTGCTATCACATCTTCTAATTACCACCAACTTGTTAACACCTAGCACTTACCAATGAAACGTCCAGCTCCAGTCGTGCTTGTGGAATCAGTCTCTTTTGATCAGCCACTTCAACCGTTTCATCATCAGACTCGGCTCCAATTGGAATGGTACAATTGATATCATCTTTTCTATGTATTGACAAGTCTCCAGTGCTGTCATTCTGTTATTGCAATGGGCGTTTCCTTGCATGCACTGTACACGGTAGACCAATCACAAGAGACTGTGCCATCTGACCAATCACAGCAGTGAGGGCTCACGGAAAGGTGTTTAGAGACCGAATCTTTGAACTGTTTCTCACGAGTTGTTTACGAATCATTTAGAAATTAGGTAAAATTAATGCGATTTTTTAAGTGTTTTTTTTTTACTTGTATGCATGTAAAACTGTTTTAGGAGACTCATAAAACAATATTACCAACCTTAAAAATGGCATAACTGGGGCACTTTAAAACAGAAGGAAAAAAATCGTCTCAGCAAAGTGACTCACATTAGGTTTTTAACTACTGAAAATGTACTCTTGAAGTCATATTGAGATCCTGTATCTCTGGAATTTAACTATGTAAGGCCTTAAAACAGAAGATGCAAAGTTTGTTAAAAACTGAAATCTAAAAGCTTCATAAGACGTCTTTATTACTCCTTAAGTTACAGGCATACAAACTTCGGCAAAACAAATAAAAAATGCCCCTCCCCCTAGTTTTGAACTGTCACTATTGCTAAAAGAGATTGCTAAAGTCAACAGATTTTATTAATAGACCTAGCAATATCCGTTTAAAAAATGGATGCTGACTTTTCCAAAGTCATTTGTAACCCCCTGTAGTTTGGCTCCAAATATCAGGTAAACATTTTCATTTTAAAACTCCTCTGCATTTAAGGCTTTTATCACTATTTATGTTCGTCTGTATCCAGGGGGAAAACCAATTAATTAATCAAATAATTAATATGAATTAATTAAAAATAAATACAAATCTAACATTTTTATCTCGGGAATTTTCTTAAATTAGGTTGATTTAACTCAGTCATATCCATTACCATGCTAAACTAATCAGTAATTGCATGATGCTGTCAAGGTGGCATCTTAGTCCATGTTCATTCTGTTCTTTTATATTGACTCATTGTGTGCGGTTATTGTCTGGGTGTAATTTAACACTTGTAGAAAGAGCATAGACCCTCAAGATGAGTTCACCAACCAACACGATTAATTTACATTTTGTTTCGACCATGATGATATAGCCATGTCTTTGTTAGATCCTGAATTATGAGTCAATCAGTAGTGCCTCCATTACATTCACTCATAACAAACAGCCTAGTGAAGTTAATGAGACGTTAATGGGAAGGAGGAATACGTAAGACTGTCTGCTGCTTGAATGCCATTGTTTGTGTACTGCTGTGATTCAGACTCGAGATGGCTGGAAATATTAGCCATTCCTGACTTTGAAGTCCAGACATATACATCAGATTACTCTTTTAAATAATAAAGCAGTCCTGACCGCTGTTATCCACACCGATACATCAAGCACAGTATAAACAGCAGAGTAACATCTCATTTCTCTTATCATGCAGTATTTCATTTTGATTTGTCCTCCCTGGCATAGTTATTGGTTGTTTATGAACTCTTTTTGGCTAATTAGTTTCTTCACTCCTCCGGGTGAATGGCAGAGTGCACACATTATTTCTGATGTTCTCCAAGGCTCAGTTCTACATTTAGAGCATATACTAAGCTCAATGATTTTCAATGAGATTAGAGTTTCCACTATAATATCTAATGATAATTAGCACATTTCAAAGGACTCTATTGATCCCTCTGTGAGATTAGTTTTTTCTTCCAGACTAAATTTTCATGTTCTGAAGGAAACTGACTAATTTAATTTTGTTTATCTTACAAAGCAGCAAGATTAAATTGAGAACAAAAGCAGACATTTGCTTACATCTGCTGCTTTCATTTTTCCCCATGTGTGTTAAATGATGAGTTTGAATATGCATTATCTATCTATCTATCTATCTATCTATCTATCTATCTATCTATCTATCTATCTATCTATCTATCTATCTGCACTGTAAAAAACGGCAGCTGTGGTTGCTAGAATTTTACCGTACAAAATACAGTAGCAACGTTATAGGTTTTACGGTTTTTAACTTAAATTTACAGTTAAATACCATAATTTCATAAACTGACATAATGATTATATACCAACCGATTGAAGTACTGAAATATGTTTTGTACCTTTGTAATACACTGATAATCACCAATAGCAGGTCACGAGAGAAAGTCCATAAGAGAAAGTCACACGATGAACCAAAGCCTTATCACAAGCAGCTTTTAAATATTAACATATATAGAAGGTGCGGTGTCATTAACACAAACACTATACACCGTCATAGTAACACACATGAAACTGAAATAATGCAATTTAACAACATTAGATGTAAAATACAACCCTAATGTACAAAACTGATAAGAAAAAAAATAAGAAGACACAGTTATTTCCACAACAACAAAAACATCAAATTTGAAATGTAATGCAGGGAATGTCAATTTATGGTTATTAACTGTAATTTATAAATCCCTTTTCACTTCCAAAAATGGTATACTACCGTAATATTACATGTAATGGCCAATACAGATTTTCACAGTATATAGTAGGGGAACTTACTGTTAACCATTTAACAGGTGTTTACAGTGTATCTGTCTGTCTGTCTGTCTGTCTATCTATCTTTTTAAAGTCTTATCAATTTTACTTTTCTAGTCTGGAATTACAGTCATACATTTCCTTTAGAATTTTAATTTGACACATTCTAATTTGACTTGCAGTTCTGACTTCACTTCTAAAAGCCACAGCACAACCCTGGCAGATGGATAGATAAAAGGATGGATGGATTACATTAAACACAGTGTGTCTCTGTTCATATATTCATAATCTAGAAGAAATCGAGTCCATTCATGAGAAAACCCTATATGTGCCATTGCTCCTTACTGGGGTGGTGTCCAAAATTACCCGAACTAATGGTTGGTGATTTCCCCCAAGAACCACCAATTCTACTACACTTCCATTCCCTGCTGCTTCAATTAAACAAATGACCCATAAAACAACAGGGCAATAGAGGATGCCAAGCGTAAAGAAACCCGTGCCATCTGAGGGGAGTATGGTCTGCTTTAATGAGGACCGTAATTTAATTCAAATCATCGTGAGGGAGCAAAATAGTTTGTAATGAGACAGTTATGTAATGAACAGCACGGATATTATACATAACATTAATATTCCATGTTTACACGTCCATAACATGACATGTTTTATGAGGATTCAGGGATATTCTGGAGAGAATGGATCCACTGTAGAGGTTCCCTAGTGACTGTGGAGTGTTCTGGGATATGGATACAGGTGTTATCACTGATGGGGCATCACCTGTGCCCATTTCAAGTGCCCTGCTCCAATCAGAGCTCCTGCGGTGGTCTGGGTTTGTATTAGAGTAAAGTGGTACTTTATATCAGCACACATATGGCCTCTCCAGCCTGTGAGAGTCCTACTGGCTTCTGACTCATTCTCTGATCAAAAGGACGGATCTGAGGACTTCTGTGGAGTATGACTGCTGGACTGTGTTGGAAAACGTGTGGATTTACAGTGTGTCAAAACCAGTCGTGACCAAACAAAGTGATAAGTAATACGTGTTTTCTGTTATTGTTTGTCCACCCACAACCACCACTAGGGACAATGAGAGGTTTTCAGTGACTTTTGTTTTTTTTGTGTTTTGTTTGTTTGTGTGTGTGTGTGTCTTAGGTTGTGGGGGCAAAATGTCCACACAAAGATGGCAATATCCAAAATCCTTGTCCTTGTGTTGTGGAGACTTTTTTGTCTCTATGAGGAAACAAGCTTATAAATCATACAGAATGAAGTGTTTTGAAAATTAAAAATGCCTGTGGTTTTGTGTGATGTGTAGGTTTAGGGTTGGTTTAGGGTGATAAGAAAATACAGTTCGTACAGTAGATAAAAAAACATTATGCCTATGGAATGACCCCCAAAAATATGGAAACTCAGTGTGTGCATGTGTGTGTGCTTGATTTTTCACCCATAGTGATATCTTAATGGTCCAATATCCTAGTTAAATTGTTATTTTATATTTCACACATAAAAACACAAAATAAAAAGTGATATTTAACTTATTTTTTTCTTTGTCTTTACACTCTCTTAATAAAAGTAATAGATTATCAGATTAAGATTATCATATATATTATTTAAACAGGTAATAATCTTTACCTTAATCAATGCTTTAATTTATTAAGGCTTGAGAAAAGTTTCCAAGATAAATCTTCAGTGTGTCATGATCCTTCAGAAATCATTCTGAAATGCTGATTTGATTCTCAAGTACCATTATTTTTATCATCAGTGTTGAAAACCGTTGTGTTGTTTGATATTTTTTGTGGAAACCATGATACATTTTTTATTTCTTGATAAGAAGACCAGTATTTTTTTTAAATAGTAATCTTTTATCACATTATAAATGTCTTTTCTGTCACTTTTGAACAATTTAATACATACTTGCTTACTAAATAGTGTATCTCTTTAAATAATAAGAATAGTTTAACTAATAATAAGAATAATAACTAACTAAAGTTAGTACATGTGATTATGTTGTGTGTTTATGATTGAGTTATCTGTGGGTGCATGTAATAATCCGTTTGTAATCGGATGGAACTGAAAAGGCTTCATGTAAACACCTTAATCGATCCGATTGAGCTCGATCGGAATGAAATTTCAATCGGATCGAAGGGGGTGGTTTATTTCTTTTCTAATCCGATTGAGAGTGCATGTAAACACTGTAAATGCATGTAAAATAAGTTAAACAGCATCGGTGCTCACTACGCTCCCTTACCGGAAATAACATCACATTTTTGAAGCGCAAAACATAAACCACACGAGCCACTTTCACAAATATAATGACACGCCATAGAATATTTGACAAGACAAACCGTTTTTTTGGTATATGTTAACATAAACACACATCGCTGGACAGGTAATGAACACACCTAATTAACATTTATAAATCAATGTTTGGCTGAAATATTGTATGAACATGTAACAGAACAATGGCCCTTCCTGTTGTTTATTAATTCCAGCGATGATGTCAGTTGACGTTGTATGTAATCATGTCACTGGAATTCGAGTGATCACTGTCCTAAAGTGCAGTGAGTCAGGGAACTTACCAGTGACCGAATTCATGTACGCGATCTACTGATTCAGAGTCTTTTTACATTTATATATTGTGGTGGTAGAGTATACACCCTCTCCATTACTGCCTCCGTTTAAGCATCTATCAAACCATCCATCTTTCCTGTCTCATGCCATCCATCTTTTGTAACTGTCCATCGTCCTTAAAGCCTTCATTTTTCCTTGTCTCCCTCTTTCTCCCTCCCCGATTCCCACTTCCACTCTCGGGCAGCCTGTTTAAGGTCACTGTCAATCTTATTATGGGGGAGGATGTGTAATTACCTCATCCATCCATACAACCACAACCAGCATCTCCAGACCAAGCTGAAGCTCTGGTGCAAAGCCAGCACACGAATGCAAGCTCAACACGAGACTTCAATTAAGTCAGCTGATATTTGGGTGGTAAAAAAGTCCAAAAAAGTATCAGATCCTGTTCATTTGATAGATCCTGTCCCGATGTCCCATTTTTTCCGTTTTTTTTAATTAAGGAAAGTGCTCAACAAGCTTTTGGCTGCTATGTGCTATTGAATCTTTTACTCTCTGCTCTAGTGCTGGTATTTTGTAAGCAGTTTCTTGTATAAAATACCTTACATTTTCATAATAGCGTTAATCTAAATAACTGACAATAATGTTCAATGGGTTCAAAAAGTGTTTTCATTGTCAATGTTATAGCAGACTATAGCAGAAGAGCATGGCGATGGCAACACTAGGATCATGGGTTATGATAGAGTAATGAGAGATTTATAAGCACTTGTTTGGAGTCCGGTCATTTTTGACCGGGAACACCACGAGTGTGACTACGTGAAATAAAACATTCGGAGAATTATTATCCCCTTTGTGAACAACATTAACTAGAATTTTCGGGAAACAGAAAATCTTCTCCGGGTCCATTTGACCCGAACACAACCAGAGGGTCAAATGCAATAGTCCTTTTATATAAAATCATCTGCCAAATGCATACATATAATTGTAGATAAAAGATGGATCATGTCAATAATGATTAAAAAATTTCATTAAATCATACTGTTGGTGAAAATATGATGAGAAAAACAGAACACTGGTTTGTGATGAGTCTTTTTATCTTTTTCTGTTTATTGCTGATTAGAAGCACACTGATGAAAACAATGCACAAACAATGTTTTACAATGTAGAAATACATTTCAAATAATGCAATCATATTATGTAAGTGACATGCTTTTCACCCATTTTATGTATAAGGAGATATATAATATTCAGTTAATATATGCCATTTCAATAAAAGACAAATGGACTGAAATGAATGAATATGACATGATAGTGAGTACATTTATATTTTCCCCTCTTGGATAATCCTGCTTAACATGGTAGCTGTGGTTTTGGATTATGGTTTCCAGCTGGTCTGAGCTGGAACACCAGTTTAGGACATCCAGGACTGACTCATGCATTTCTTCTGGAAGGCAAACATCCAACTTTATGCTCTGCAAGACCTTTCTCTTTAATATATCTTGTTGGGCTACTCTACTTTTTAACTTTAAACAGCTTTTTATAAAAAGTAAAGTTGGCAGTCACCACCAGCATTTTTGAAAACTTTCATGGCCCCCAGAATATTTTGTTGTATGACTATCTGAACATGCATTATGTAAAAAGAAACAACAGCGCCTCTGCTTTTCAACAAAACAAAACAAAATTCTAGCTTCATGCATTTTTTTGTTGAGTCAACACTTGAATGTGGGTAACTTTCTTTAAAAATTTAAATAAACAAGAAGCTAAGAAATTGATTCACAGGCCTAAACGAGTCAACATTTAGTTCGGTGATGTTATGACTCATATGCTGAAAAAGTTTGATCATGTACACCTTGTGGTATTTTAATCTTGTTGTATGTTATGTTATGTGCCTTATGCTACTGTATCTATTGTTTTTATTTTTTATGTTTAATTTATATATTTTTGACTTGTCCTTACTTGTATATTTGTAATAGTTGCATTTTATATGTGTATGTGTATATATATTTGATTTGTATTATCTGTATTTGCGTTCTACTGTAAGTGTTTAGTGTTATCTGTATGCACCAAGGGTCTGAGAGTAACGCAATTTCAATTCTCTGTATGAATGTACAGTACATATGGCAGAATAAAGCTGACTTTGACTATTGTAGTTATATAAATATAATACAATGTATCACTGTAAAAATAAAAGGTTGAGAAAGCTTAAAAGTTTTAGGCAACCAGCTTCAGCTAATTTTTGAGTTTTCTCAGTTGTATTCAGTTTATACAACAAAAAAATGTGAAAATAATAAAATCTCCCACAAAAAAACAAACAAATAGTTGAGAAATCTACTAAATCTGCTGAAGCCGGTTGTCTTAAACTTGTAAGTTTTCTCAACCTTTTATTTTTTACAGTGTAATTGGTAGAAAATAAGCAGGTCTTGCCATAGCCTAAATTGCTTAAATGGCATTAAAACTCAACTACCTCGTATAAACAGCTAGTAACCACTTTGTCGATAGTCTACTAGCAAATAACCAGCATAGTTAAGACCAAATTTTTGCTCGTTAAAAAATAAATACAACCTCATGTTGTGTCAATCACGTTTACACAATGCCTAACGAAACTTTAGTCCGTCATAAAAAAGCAGGTTTGATCAGGTTTGATTTTCTGCGTTTTTGCATCCGTAGCATGCATTTTAATGGCAAAGGATGATAAATACGAAAAAACAAATAAAACCCCCCCAGAAAAAACGCATGAAAACATTTTGGACTCAGTGTGTCAGGAACTTCTGAAACCAATGTTCCAATACACATCCTAAAACTGATTTTCCAGCAGGTTTGGAAGACAGAAACTGTGAGACTGTGAGACTTGTAGTTCAACATTTTCTGTGACGTCATTAGAGACATGATAAAAACATACAGTGCACAATATGAGGAG
This sequence comes from Gymnocypris eckloni scoliostomus, assembly GCA_027564155.1. Lineage (NCBI taxonomy): Eukaryota > Metazoa > Chordata > Actinopteri > Cypriniformes > Cyprinidae > Gymnocypris > Gymnocypris eckloni. The sequence goes on from CM050423.1 coordinate 28,465,258, forward strand.
AAAGTCATTAGAGAAATCAAAGTGGTGAACCCGATGTTCCAATATGTCTTTGTCAGCCAGCTTCATTTCCTTCAAACGCACAAGATGACCCTGTCACAAAGATGAATGTTCATCTTTTCCTCCACTGATCTCATTAAGTCTTGTACTTGTACGCCTCTAGAAAAAGCACGTTTAGTTTTATTTTACATACAGGTGTCGTTTGCAGTGCGATGCGTTTGTGTTGATTGATACATCTGGATCATCCATACCTAATGGTTTATCTCCAGTCACATTTTCCTCCAGTTCAGTTCATGAAAAAGCAAACACTTTGTGTTTTCTGCAATTCAATTTTGAGGCTTGAAGTGTGAGTGCCAGCACATAGATGCAGCTTTACACGCTTCCCAAAACACAGACAAAAAAAATCCCTTTCCCCTTTGTTTTCCCCGTCCCGCTTGGTCTGCGCAGTGGCATCGGGCCCTTCGGAAATCTCCCAGCCTTTGTTTGGATGGATTGAGAGGCGTTAATCTCAGCAATGGTGATTAGAAACAGGCACTATTCTTCTTCTGAATACCAACACGAGAGAGGAGAAAGAGGGACATTTTCCCAAGGAGGGAAGTCGTAGCGAATCTCATAAAGATGTGGAAAAGGTCAACAAGAATGCAAACAAAACATATTTCAAACGAGGACATGTTTGCTTGATTAGCAGCATATGAAATACCAAATACAAGGCGTATTAGTCCTGCGGAAGCTCATTTCGCATTGTGCGATTTCTTCTGGGAGAGTCCTTGCATTGATGAAGACGAAACAAATTCTTATTAATGTCATCACATCCTGTTTGTCTTTTAATCAATGTTTGAAATGGCAACGTACGGCGAAGGAAATGGCCGTTTGCTCATAAATCTACCTGGGTTTGTGTAGGTGTGTGTGTCATATGTTCGTCTACAAGTAATTAGAGGATTAGAGCGGCTGTCTTTCTGATGAGGCAGGCAGTTATTCTAATCTTGTTACCGCAGCTGCTGTACCTCTCAGGTCTTTGTTTGTTAAATCTTGTTATTTAGACATCTGCTGGTTTCATTTACATCTCTCGCTGATCTCTTTCCATCGTTCAAACAAAGAGAGACGTGCTCTGATATTTCAGATATCCATGTTTTATTTGTTCTCAAGCTCGTCTGATGCATATATGTATTTGTTCACAACAGTTCTCGTAGGTTGCATTCAGACGGCGGCGTAATGTGGCCCAATTCTGATTTTCTGGATGTTTTTAGGCTGACTGCATGAATGGGAAAAATTACAACTTACTTTTTTCATTCTGATACTTCATGTAATTTTTATATCAATCTAAAAGAAAATTTAAATCAAAATTCTATTGAAACATAATCTGATTATGTATTGATGTTCCATCAACATTCTGGTTATGGTTTGTTGGAAATTATTGATGTTAATTAGGTTTTAACCAATTTAAGATTAGGGTACCATTAACAGACTTTACTGTTAAAAAGTTTGGGATTAGTATTTTTTTTTAATTAATAGTTTTATTCATAAAGAATGCAATAAATTGCTCAAAAGTAGCAGACATTTATACTGCTACAAAAGCAATTCATAAATTAATTTCTATTCAAAGAATCTTGAAAAAATTTGTATCATGTTTCATCAAAAATATTAAGCAGCAAACTGTATTCAACACTGATAATAATAAACAAATATGTTTCTTGAGCACCAAATCAGCAAATTGCAATGATTTCTGAAGGATGATATAAAATAGAAAACTGTTAGTTTAAATTGTAACAATATTTCACAATATTATGTTTTTTTTTCAAACACATTACATTTTAAACAAATAAAAAGTACTGTATTTTACCATGTTTAGTCACTTTTACTGTATTGATTCATTTGTAAAGCGTACACAAAACAAGTTGCATGTGGAACATCGTGAAAGCAGGAAGTAGTTTGACATTTATGCAGAAAGATCTGAAATCATGCATCTAAAATGCTCATTTATCTGACGAGTCAATAAAACTTGTTCGGACTGCTTTTCAGCAGCTGTAAAACCTGGCTTGATTTGAGTAGACACTAAAAGAATCATGTTTTTGTTGCTAATTTTCTCTTTTATGCAATTATTTGCCCTCCTTCTTCATGTCTTGACCCTCATAATTAATCATTGTGGAGTTTCCCCATCAGCCTCCGGTGCACATCACCTTCTAGTTAGAGCACTGACTCAGTTTTCCAGTGTCTGATACAAGCCACGTTTAAAAGGTTACGTGAACACCCTCACAAAAATCTCAGAGTCAGGCAGAAAATGGTAATTGGGTGTTTGCGCTGCACTGTGAACACAGCACAGGCATACGGAAGTGACTCATCACCTTCATCTCCACATTACAGATATATATTGTTGTCTCCACATGGGCTGAATGTGTTTCCCCTGGGCATTGATTCAGTGTTCTCTCATTGGCGTGTGGGCAGCAGGGCCGTGCTCCTGACACATCTGATCTGTTGTCTTGTGTATAGGGTGAGCAACAGGAAGAGAGGAGAGCATGGAGCAGGGCTAAAGACAGACAGCCTGTGGCTATTACTGCCACCTTCACTTTGAAAATATCTGCTGCTTGTGACTTAGGTCAGATTCTGTGTAGATGTTAAGATGTTTCTAAACAGCACTAGTAAAAGCGGGGGTTTCATGGTGACCTGGAGCAATAGATTTATATGTTTTCTTTTGTTTATGCCAACCTGGTCTCATAAAAATACGTACCTCTGAGCACTTTCTGTGCGACACCGTTTTATGTACCTTACTGCACGTTTCGCCACAGTTTCAAAGAGAAATGTCCACTGATTGGAGCTAAAAAACAGGTTAAATACGTGAACCATGGGACATTTTTATTACGTAGATATAGGTACATATTTCTGTGTTTTTATTACGTTGCTACAGAAACGAATTGCGGTGGTTCAGAATTCAAATATCTGGGCTCTGTCCCTAAAAGTTAGTTGGAAATATTCCCTAAACCAAACCCAACCCTAAACCTACCCGATAGAGTTAACAAATGCAAAATGATATAAAACGTATTTGTTAATGAAACTATGTCATTTAAACTTTCTTATATGCAGATTTGAACTGCTCTGTCGAACCATGATTACACAGGATTTGAACCGGAGCTCCTCGTCTCCTAAGTATGTCTCTGTACTCCGTGAGCTACCGAACAAACTTACTGTCTATGAAAACACATAGATACGAGGCTGGATATGTGTGATGCTAACATTCAAAAGCATCTGTTTTCAAATCTCCCAGCATATTAATATTGTTTTGAAGTCGTACCATGATATTCTTCAAGTAATTGTGTGAAAATTACGCTTTATTAATCAAAACTCTGTACATCTGTGTGAAAAGGAGTAAAAGGTGTCAGAGTTTTACTGTCTCTAGTGTTTGTATTTTTTGGAAACTGCAGTAATATGTAGTTATTGGTAGGTATTTCGTGTCTCCCTAAAAAGTGCACCCATGTATGTAAATGTTATGAGATCCAGGTGGGTTTATTAATTTAGACTGGATTTGAAACTATTTTCTCTAGGAAGTTGCTAGTAAATTTCACAAATAATTGCTGTTACGTGTCATGCGTATAGGTGTGTTTGTTTGTTTTTCTTCCCTCCCTCTTTGTCGTTGCTCTGCTTCTTGCTCTCAGGTTCCTGATTGGATGCGTCACATATAAGTCATCGTTTTGACGTCGTCCTCTTCACCCAATCTGCTTTCGCCCTGCTGGTTTAAAGGTCCTCCCGTGAACATCATGTGGAGGCTCGATGGAGTGTTGTGAGCTTGTGTACGCTTTGTTTGCTGAAATGAAGTCTTTTGCATCCTATTCTCAAGTGGTGTGCACCAGTACTTTGTTTTTTATTGGTAAGAATAGATCATTTAGAGTGTCGATACGCTGAATACCTCGGTTTCTTTTCTACATTTGTCTTTTGTTAGTTAGGTTAGAGGACTTGGGGAGCTTTGGGAATTATTTGGTTTTATTTTGTTCTTTGATTTGGGCGCCATTCAAGTTCCTTTTCCCTATATTCGTGGTCATTTTTCTTTAACTATTCTTACTAAATTCTTTATTATTCTCATTCCAGCAATTGTAAATAGTGCATCCCATTAACCTATTCATGTGACTTCAGCTTTATGCAATAAATCATTCACAATGGAGCTATATCTGCGTCTTATGGTCATTTATCTGCCTAGTTCAATCCACCCAGCAATAATCTAATTTTCTAAGTGTTGCGATCCAACTCCTAGATTTTAAAGTTCGTAACAATTGTCAAGACACGGCAAGTAAACATGGAAGCTTGTTGCCTCTTTGGGATCCAAAAATAAACTTTTATTTCACAATTATGACTTTTTCCCCCTCATAATATTCCCCCTGGTGGAATGAACTTCCCTGACAATTTTCAAGCGACACCTGAAATCATCTCTTCACTTGACTTCTGCTGCTTCTTCATAAAAAATAAAAAAAACAGCTTTGCTCTCTTCCTTAACCTCTCCCTGTCTAGCTAGTATTTGCTCTGAAAAATGTCTGAAATGTTGTATTACAAGCACTTCCTGTGTCTGTTTGCCTCTTTATAATGTATCACTTATTGTATTCATCAATTGTAAGTCACTTTGGATAAAAGCGTCTGCTAAATGAATAAATATAAATGTAAATAATGGTTCATATCTTGCAATAATTTTATTCTCAGAAAGAGATACACTTCTGAGAATTATGAGGGGAAAAAGTCAGTCTTAATTTATAATTCTGACATTTTCTTTCTTGCAGTTCTGATTTTTTTCTTCTCAGAATTGCAAGTTTGGTTCCCTGTGAAGCAAAACAAAAAGTCAGAACTGCAAGACTAGAAAAAATCTGAAATGTGAGACAAAAAGTGTTGAAAACAAGCTTCTGTACTTACTAATTTGCCACTTGCAATTATTTGTGATTTCCAAGTGATTTTTTTTAAAAGCCATTGAAAAAAAGTATATTAAGCAGTATTCTTTTGTACATTTTACATCTCACAACTCCTTTTGTTTTCTTTGAATTGAGTTTTCATCTGGCAGTTCAGTTTTTTACCCTGCCATGGATAAAAAAGCCATGCTTTTTATCTCCCATTTCAAACTCACAATTGCATGTTTATACTTTAACTCCATTATTAAATACCATTATGAAATCGCATTTCTGAGAGAAAAAAGATTTACAAGAATGCAAGTTGACATCAAAATAAAGTTTTTTGTATTTACAACTTCGAACAAATTATTATTTACAGTGCACAAAAAAAAATTGTGCTGAAATAATTTTCACTCAGAAATTGCTAGAAAGTTTCACAATTGCAAAGAAATGGCAAGTAACACATTCATTTAAACATATGACTTTGAAATAGAAAGACTTTTCAAAATTATTGTTCATGTTGTAGCAGATGTCCCTGACATGCATAATAGCATTGGTTCTACAAAAATATGAACTGTTTGCCACCAAATATATGCCATTTACTCGTAATGTAAAAGTTCTTCAGATTAGCATATTTGTTTGAGCTTTTTAAATCCTAAACATGGCTGGTTTTCAAAATAATTAGAAAGTTCTCAGTGGGATTTAAGGTTGTCTTGTGACATCAGCGTGTAAAACCCCATTTGGTTCTAATTAGAGTCTTCATTTTTAAGAGTGTAGCATGAATCTGCACAAGATCGCTTTGTCATTCTACTGTAAAACGGCCTCATTCTGTCTTATCCGCTGTGGGTCGTGAGCAGAGGTGATGAGACGGCTTCATTTTGCTGATGTCAGCGGTCTGGCTTAGCTAATTACAATGGATGTAATGTAATCTGTTATATCTGCCAAGGAAATATGGAGTCTAGGTGCTGTAGCTCATGGAAATTCTCTAGTTCACCCCAAAATGTGAATTTGGTCTTTGTTTACTCACTCTCACCATGTCTTTTTTTCTTTCTGTGGAAAACAATGTGGATGTTTTTAAGAAAGATCAGTTTTTTTAGAGTCCTGGTAAAAGTCTTTGGCGAGGCCAGTACAGAATCAGCACTGAACTGATGTTATGAGGACTGAGACGGCCTTTGGTGAGAAAGCCACCGCTAGGTTCACCGTCTTTCAGCAAACTAGCCGCTTTTGTATTCAGTTGTGTTCTGTTTTGCTCTGGGATTTTGGCCCCTGGAGGGTGACGTAACAGGAGGATTGAGTCTGATTTCTTTTATTACAAAGCAGTGTAGATGTGCCAAATTCATTTTTATCTGCTCGTCATCAATCCTGCCGCTTCGGTGCTGCGTAAGATATCGATTCGCTGGACTTCCCTTGAGTACAGGAAGCTTCTCTTTTAAACAGAACAGCAAAAGAAATGGTTGGAAGTAACACCTGGTGCCCATATGTTTAGAACAAGTAGAAACAACCACATTCTGGAAACACAAGCATTTGAAATATGTAAAAAAAAAAAATAGTTTTGTTTTAATTGATTGTCATTTATGGCTTCCTTTAGATTTGAAAAAAAGTATATATGGTAATATTTGTTTCATTCCTAGAACATAATTTTAATGTAAACGTTATAAATAATTGTCATGAATTCACATTTGCAAATTATTCTTTAATTTTGTTTCTCATTTGAAACAGGATACTCAATGATAAAGAAGTGGGACTTGTGTTCATTGGGAATTGATTTGGAAATGTTATTGGGAAAAGTGTGCATTATTTATACGAGATTGTATTCCGTTTTAAACACTGCTGGAGACACTTGGTTGAAACTCACGAAGCAGCTTGTATTGTCAGAGTCAGAAGTTAGTGAATTCTGGGGGATTTATTTTGGGATAGCATGCAGTGATGAATAACGTACAATACATTTACCAATGACCATGCATTAAAGAAAATAGCCAATTTTATTTTGAATTATGTTGTCCTTTTAGATTTTATCTTTGAAATGCTCTTTCATGCCCACTGCAGCCTCGCTAAACAGATCTGTGAAGACGCATGTAGCCTGTTCTTGATGTGGATGTGTTATGACATGGACTGAAGTCATGGAAAATTGAACATGTCTCCCAGAGCTATGCATCTAGTCATATTTAAACTGTGATTTTCATTCCTCTTTTTCACACTCGAACGCTCATACATGAGGTTCACAGTTTTTTCTCTTTATAAATCATTTCCCCATTACTCTAAACCCTTTTAGCTGACAGAAACATGCTTTTCACTGATGACAGTTTAAAGCAATAATGTGTGGACTGTCAGTGCCGAACTTATACTTCGGGGACCCTATGCAAAACTATGTCGAGGAGTGAGGGGTGGGGTGGGGGGTTGTGATTAAAGAATGGATGAAACGCATTTGTCCATGTTTCACTCCGTCTCGAATCGTGCTCGTGGAAAGTGCTCGAAAAACAGTATCTCTTCCGCGGCTCGGTATACACGTTCAACTATTTATTTTTTCTCAAGCAAGAGACTGTACGACATTCATGTGACATGATTTGATTGATTTTTACGTAGAGAGGGTAACAACGCACCGCATTAAAATAAATATCATTCATGTTTTCCTAACCGCTTGCCAAACTCAAAAACGAAACTAAAATGAAAACATATTTGAGAGCAAGGGCCCCCTGATGTTTCAGGGGCCCTACGCAGCTTGCGTATTCTGCGTATAGGGAGGATCGGCTCTGTCCAATTCCAATGAAATCAGTTCTTGTTTTTATAGTTTTCTATTTCTTACACATTCATTTTGATTATGACCATAACTAGCTGCAGTTCAGTAATTACACAAGGCTGACGTGTGGGAATCAGCAGGTTCTGAATGGAGTTCAGTTTGTGTCAGTGCTCACAGAGGACGCTAAATAGGTCTAAGAACCTTGCCAAGAGGCTGTTGGGGATGCGGACCACTGACCGGGCATCTGCCCTCTATGCTCATTAAGTGCTTATGATTTTTCTGCTGACACCTCAATGTCAATATCTCCAAAACTTCATTAACTGAAGCCCTGACTCTCTATAAATCACCAGTCAGAATACTTAAATGCCAGCATTTTACTGTATGATGTTTAATGATGGTAATTAATAATGTTAAAACTACTTTTTGTAATATTAAAATATCAATAAAATATTGCATATATTGAATATTTGTAATGTAGTTATAATGCAGTAGTAAACATTCTTTGGTCTAATAGTCTTTTGTATAAGAATAGATCACATTGCAAGATTAACCATGTAAAGCCTGACACAATGACATAATAATTAATAGAAAGGAAAGAGAGATTTAACAGTTTATTGAACCATTAAAACATGCTTGTGTTCTTTGTAGAATATCACATTTGGTACATCAGGCTTTTATGGCTCATATATTGAAAATACTTGAAGAGGAGAAAACCCTCCGTTAACATGTATCTCTTCAGATTTTATAGGCACCCTTGAATGCACCTTTAAAAAAGACCAAGGAGTGCTCAAATCACCTATATGAAATACGTATGTATTTATGTGCTCGCAATATACCACCATCACAGTTGATGTAACCATGTGACATCAGTAGTCTGATTTGCGAGACAGGAATGTGTGATCATCTCTGTAAACCCTTCTGTGAAATAACGGGACGTCTGCGAGCGCAGCAGACTGGATTGCAACCATAAAATAAAATGCACATGCAGGCATTTTCAGCAAAGATACCTATATCTGTGTCTATATATAAGCTTGTCGTCTGGCACTCGGAGCTGCTCTTGATGTGTTAGCTGTGGCATCCAGGGACAGTACAGCCTTTTGGGAGCAAATGCCAGTGAATTCTGCAACAATTGTGTGGTGCTTTAAAGAGTTTCAGCGACAGACAGGCATCTCATTAGAAACCCTCACCAGATGGGTAGACATACAGGTCCACAGCTCCCAGAGCCTTTGTTCCCTGGGAGCTTTTATTTCCTGGAGAAAAGAAATATACACTCACCGGCCACTTTATTAGGTACACCTGTTCAATTGCTTGGTAACACAAATTGCCAATCACATGGCAGCAACTCAATGCATTTAGGCAACTAGATGTGGTGAAGAAGACTTGCTGAAGTTCAAACCGATTATCAGAACGGGAAGAAAGGGGATTTAAGTGACTTTGAACGTCATTTAAATGCTACAGCCTACCTGAGTATTGTTGCTGACCATGTCCATCCCTTTATGACTACAGTGTATCCATCTTCTGATGTACTTCCAGCAGGATAATGCACCATGTCACAAAGCTCAAATCATCTCAGACTGGTTTCTTGAACATGACAATGAGTTCACTTTACTCAAATGGCCTCCACAGTCACCAGATCTCAATCCAATAGAGCACCTTTGGGATGTGGTGGAACGAGAGATTCACATCATGGATGTGCAGCCGACAAATCTGTGTGATGCTATTGTGTCAATATAGACCAAAATCTCTGAGGAATGTTTCCATCACCTTGTTGAATCTGTGCCACGAAGAATTAAAGCAGTTCTGAAGGCAAAAGGGGGTCCAACCCGGTACTAGTAAGGTGTACCTAATAAAGTGGCCAGTGAGTGTTTATATATTGCTCTTTTATAG
>CM050423.1:28479737-28559958 GCA_027564155.1 Gymnocypris eckloni scoliostomus
CATTTTTGGTTACCCAAAGAACATTTCAGTGAACAGTTCTTAAAAGATCCAAGAGAAGAGTGTTTTAATAATCTAAATAACATTTTACCACTATAAATACCCTTGTGTCCAATGGAGAGAATTAAATAGGTGTTTTTGTTGTTGATTTTTTAGCATTAATCATTATAGCATTAATAATAATCAGTGTATCTATATTTAAATGTAATCAGATGGGGCTTAAAGTAGAAATTAGCATTTTTTATATTATTCTACAAGTATTCTTATAATTGCTAAATTAATAATAATACAAATATTAATTATTTTTCAGTTGCATTTTCATGTAAAATAAGCTAAAAGGGAGAAAAAAACATACACCGGCATTCAAAAGTATGTGATTTGTTGGATTTTTTTATCACAAATTTTTCCTTTTAATTTTTTTTTTTATGTTGAAAGAAAATGTAATGTTCACCAATGATACATTAAACAGTAAAAACGATAATACTTTGAAATATTATTATAATTTATAATAGCTGTTGTCTATCTGAATTTATTTTATAGTGTAATTTATTCCATGTGACACAAAGCTGAGATTTCAGCATCATTATTCCAGTCTTCAGTGTCACGTGATTCTTCAGAAATCATCCTAATATGATAATTTGCTGCTCAAGAACCATTTATTTTCAATGTTGACAATAGTTATGCTGCTTCATATTTTGTGGTAACTGAGATATTTGTTTTCAAGATTCCTTGATCAATAGAAAGTAAAAAAATAAAACATTTATTTGAAATGGAATATTTAGTAACAATGTAAAAATCAACATCCTTAAATTGAACCTTTGAACAGAAGTGTAACAAATTTAAATATGTCTTTAACATTTTCTGACACAGCATGTTGCAGACTCACAATTTGTTTAATTCCCCCCCCAAAGGGTTAATTTGCTTTATTACTGCATTCATGTTTTATTCGGAAATACTACGTTCGAGTTGTCATGTGGTAAAAGGCTTTGAGTGAATGTTCTTGAGATTCTCTTTGTGTCTTATAGGCAGTATCCCATCATTGTCCGGTGAAAAAAGAAGTATTCTGCCAATCTCGTCATTCTGTGTCCCTGGGCGACAAAGAAGAAGGAAGACTGACAGTTACAGCATCTAGCGATAAAGAGGAAGGAAAAGGGCTATGAGGTTTATTCCTCCTCTCTGACAGCCTCACACACACTCAAACACGTGTGTCAGACCTCTCTAAATAACACAGATGAGAGAGCCAGAGGCTGAGGTGAAGGTCACTCACTGTAATAAAACAGCACTTCTCAATAACGACCTTCACAAACCTCAATTTCTACAAGAATGAGATTGAGCAGGATGTAGCGAGCCGAGCGACAGGGCTGGACGCTGACGTCTTCATCCTATAGAAGCTGGTCTTGACCCAGACCTCCTGCGGCGTTCTTAAGCCCTCTGAAAGAGCAGACCCACACAGACATTTTATTGATGCTTGAACCAGTGCTCATAAGTGAGGACAACTAGTTTACTGTTGTTATCAAAATTTGCTAATTACAGTTTACCGTGCTGTTTAAATGGATACACTTGACAATCCTTGACATGCCATAATTTTATACAATAATTATTAATTCTTCATACATTTTCATTCCAGATTCCTCAGTCCATGGTCTATTAATCTGCCAATCTGTTCTAGTGGCTATGTGCTAAGAATACCTTAAATGCTTTCATTAAAGCATTTCAATTCAGCCTTTAAAGACTCCATGAAGTCCATTTTTTGTTGCTTTTAGTCCATGCCGTAATGACGTGTGTTGTTCTACATTTGGTTTTGTTTGTTTTTGTTTAGCATTTTCATTTTGTTTACCTATATGGAAAAATGCATATAAAGGAATTTATTTGAAATACAATTATTTCATGCTAAGTATACTACAAATGCACTTACATATCTATGTACTTAATAAAATACCATGCATTTGGTATGCTAAGGTATACTTAAAGGTTCCTAAATTGGAACAACTAATTTAGTACATAATGCACTTTAATTGTGCAGAAATAGTGCTGAAGTCCAACTAAAGCAGTGGTGTAGTCTACGTGATATGCAGGTATATGCGGTATACCCGCTAGGAAAGGTCAAGGATTTGCGTATACCCACTTAAAAAAGTATGCGGATACATATCAGCATCATTTTGTGACAGACCTTTCACAAGTTCATTCATAAATTCACCCAGTCTTTCTGATAATCACGCAGTATTTCTGTTGACGACTAAGTTATTGCTAAGCTTGAAATGAACTAATATAGGAGATATGAAACGAACTACACCCTTTCAGTGTTTTCGTAAGTCTGCCCCTGAAGCTGCTGCTACGGGACACACTGCAAACAGATGACATGAACGTTATCATTATAGAAACGACAGAAAATGAGCCAGAAGGACTGATACTGTCCTACACTGTGCAGAAAACGAGGCCGATGCTATCGTAACGTTACCTGGTACGTGGTAGAGTATACCTTGTCATTAACTGTTGGCATATAAGAACAATAAGTGATTTCAATAAACAAAAAGTTAATATTTAGTGATTTACATTGTCTGACTATAACAGTATTGCATGATTTTGCTCTATTTCGTCAACTAAAATAGTTTCAAATAAACTCACAACTGAGCCGCTTGAATCTTGATTCAAACACAGCCTTGTTCGTTTATGAATGAATCCGCTCTTAAACGAATCTAGTGAGTCAACTCAATTACTCATTCATAAAGACAGTCACTGCCTGAGTCCCAATGTGCATACTATCCATCCTAAATGAGATATTAGTAATGTTCAATACTTTTTGGAGTTGATAGGGTGGATAGTATGTACATTGGGACGCTGAGACTTGCTTTGTTCCCGAATGAATCAGCCGTTCGAACGAATCAATTGAAATTAATGATTCATTGATAAAATCAATAACTTGCCGCCACCTAATGGCAGTCTTAGTTTCATTTTTAAAGTATAATTTCAGTTATTTAAATCATTGAATATTTCTATATTTAAAACATTAATCTCAACATGAATTTATGAAGTTAATTGCACTCATGCCACCTCTGAACCTCATTAAATCTCTGTAAATACATAGTCATCATCAATAGTGACATTAAAACACATTGTAGGAATAATCATACTAAAGTAGTAGTAGTACTCCAAATAAAGGCATAAATTACATACATTTGTTTTCTACAGTTGTTCTTTTTTATTATTTTGTTTTGTTTTGTCATAAACTTCTTTTTCTCAATGATTTGAGGTATAGTTACTGCTTGTCAAACATTTATGTTTTTTTAAAATACATCAGTCCAGTTTATAAAATTCATATTTTCAAATAGTTTGTTACAAAGAAGTCTAGTATGATACGTGAGCCAAAGTATTCTGAAACATATTGATCATCATTTTAAAAACTGTATTTCGCCATCTTTTAGCAGTTCTGCCCTGTTGTCTTTTCTCTTTTCTTTTGGCCTATGAAGTATTCGCCTGTTCTCTCCACCTTTTTCATTGAACTGCAGTGAATAATTTAAAACGCCTTTTTTAAAGTAATATATTTCAATGAAGCTCTTCATTTATGTTCTTGAGTTATAAAAAATAGCCAATCCTATGTCCAGCGAGCGTTAGATCTACCACATTGCAGGCTTAAAACACTTCAAATGAACGCAGGTTTTTATGAAGCAAATAACCACCTGATCCTTAATGACCCTGTTAGGGATGACCGGCCATGAAAAAAATAATAATAATAACCTTTTCTCTTTAGATGAGAGGCAAAGAGACCCTGCAATATTAAGCACCATATGAAAGCGAAGGGGAAAATATGCTGTATTTGACAGAAGCCTCACAGGAATGGATGTTTATTGGCTTCTCTTACTGTAAATCACAGATTGGTCCACAGAGTAATTTGGTTAATAGCGCAGTCAACATTGTTAATATGTTGGCCGCTGGATGCAGACTGCAGAGTGCCTCCAATATGTTCCAGCGGAACTGTAAATACATTTCCAATAGTTTGTCAGAAGAATGATAGCAGTTCATTTGCAGTGAATTATTAGATGCACAACACTGCACTGCTGAGCTCAAGAGACGGCACATGGAAGCGACTTATAGACCGTTTCCGTTTGTGTACCACCACATCAAATGACCAGCATCATTTACTGTGAATGTGAACATGCGGTGACCCTGCAGAGTCTATTAAGAAATGACTTGGATTTGTTTTAAACTGCTGTGTGACCTCGGTGACCCTAATAACAAATCTGTGCTTCCTCCAGCAGTCTTTTAATTATGGCAAAAAAATTCACTGCTGAGGTGCACTGCATTGAAAATGTGCTGCTTTCATAGATTTTTGTGATAGCGTGTGAAAGGTCACTGATGTGTTTATGAGCTGCGTTGCATTGCTTTATGAGGAGGTTTTTGGTAGAGGGTTTATGGGGAGTTATCATAGCAGAAGACCTACGAGAAAGCATAAAAATGAACCTTGCACTTGGGTGGTTAAAATAATCTATAGAATAAATAAATATATATAAATGACATATTTCCATTCAAATTGTAAAGGTTAAAGTGTATATATAAATGTGTATATTAGAGTTAATTGAATTGGTTCTGCTGTTTGACAAAATACAAATTTGAAATACAAATAATAAATAATATAAATCATAAAAGCTGCACATATAATAATTAAGCAATACTTCATTTTAAATAGTTTTCATGAATTTTAGCACTGCTAATTTAATGTCAGCTAGCCACATAACTGTGTATATAAATACTTAATACGCAATTAGTACAACTGATTAATTGAAAACAAGCAATTATTGGGCATAACCGTGTGTAGTAATTCATCTGTACTAAGTTTTGGGTCTGTAAGATTTTATTTTTAAAGAAGTTTTATGTGCTCACCAAGGCTGCAAAAAATATATATAATGTAATATAATATAATATATTATTTAATGAATAGAAATATCAAAGCATTTATTTGAAATATAATTTGTTTTTACATTTATTCGTTTCTTTAAAAATACTATTGTTTAATTAATATTTAAAAATGTAACTTTAAACAATACTTTAAACACATTTTAACTATAAAATACGTTGAATATAATAGTAATTAAAAATTAGAAACGTGACCCCTCAAAATATATTAAATACAAATAAGTAATTGGTTCATACACAGACTTCTTAAAGAGAAGATCTTTGCTGACAGGTGTCTTTGGTTAGTTTGCAGATCAACTGCTCGTGTTTGATGTCTTTAAATGTTGTCAGCATGTCTGAGCTCCTTCCACATATTATTTCTGTGGCACGACTCTGACAGGCCCGCTTCCTGTCACACAGAAATACTTTAAACAATAAACGCTAAGAACACCAGAGAGTCAAATAAACACAAAGTGTGCTTTTTCAAGATATTTTCAGCATTTCTGTCGAACGTGAGGGTTAACGAGAAAGGAGTTTAATCTGTGGATAAACGCGTGTTCCCAGCGATACAGCGACAGCATGAATAAATTAAATAGATCACTGTGTTACTATTTATTGTTTCTCTGTTCCCTGTTTTATTTGTGCTGTTGTTGTCATGTTCAGTTCTCTATCATGCGGTGATTATTCAGAGCTCATATTTTAGTCTTATTGTGGTTTGGGTTGTTAAATCTTGAGGTTTTATTTTAGCATTCAAAATCTGGGTGGCTCAGTTTACCCCATTCACTGTCTGTCACTCAAGATGAAGTAAGTATAATATGAGCGGTATCACGAGCTCGGGGGGGTCTTCAGCTCAGACACAATAGCTGTGTGAACAGTCACTGTCAGTCATGTTTCATAAGTCTCCGTCCTCCACCCGTGTGGTTTGTTCTGGCAGGACGTCGCTCTCCATGATGCTGAAAAATATTAGCAGGGGTTGTTAATATGTGTTCCTTGTGGTGAAATGCCTGATGTTTCATCATTTAGTATGACACCTCAGACAGAGCAGCGCTGTACATGACAGTTATAAATTGTCCCAATAGTTTGGGCCACTAATTTTGATTAATTACATTAACAGCTTCTATAAATGTTATATTTTAAAGCTCATTCATTCATATTATATATATATTAGGGCTGTGACGGTGGCAGATTTTTACCACCGTGGTGGTAATGGACCAACAACCATTACCGGCGCGGTGTTGTGATGTGTATAATTTTGAAACTCAAAAATAATAAATGAGGCTCAAACATCTATTAACAAACGTGCGTGTTTATTTTAGCACTTCCGCCAGTGAACACCCAGCCTGCAAAACACTAAAATAAATATCAAAGAAATAACACAGTTAAATGGGAAAGTAGCCTTAAATAAGAAAGTTAAATACACCCTGTGACCCTGTCTACCTCACACGAGAGGCGCGGCGAGAACCCATTATAATCAGTGCTGCTGTCTAGATACGACACGACAAATCTCTCACAGTAAACTGCCTCGTCCTATTCATGACGTACTGACACAAAGTTCAAATGCCCTGTAGACAGACTCAACCTTTTGTGTTGTGACGCGGCGTCCGGTTTACACAGTTCACTGTTCTGCCACCAGGCAAGCGGGCGCGTTAACTCCTCGTCTGCTGCACGCGCTCTCTGTGCAATAGGAGTCGTGGTGGCTGACACATTTCTTGTTTGCATCTTCCATTAACCGCTGTCTCGTTTGTATTTGGCCAAATTAATCCAAATGTGGCCCACCATGCTGGACATAATAAAATAAATATATGTTTTTGTTATGTAAAATAACCCTGAGACACACTTGGCAGGGGCTTCTACACCGCCAGGTGACCTACTAAGGGAACCAGTCTCTCGAGACTGGCCTCTGGTATACTTAGAGCAGGCTCGGTGCCCTGAAGCGGAGGACCGGCAGGGGATGGCCGATCTAGCTGCTCTAAAGACCTCCGAAGAGGTAGCAAGCTTCTCAGGACCTCTACGTTTCCGGGCGGATGCTGAGAAAGAAACTCGCTGGAGATCGCTGTGCCCTGAAGCACCGAGGGTGGCAGGGGATACGGAACGATCTCCTGAGGGCACTGAGGAGAGACAATGAGGTGAACACCGCCTTCCCCAGAAGATTATCCGACGGTCCTCCTGCTAGAAGCCTTCGGCTCTGGAGCACCACTCTGACTCTAAACTTCTGTGGAGTACGAGAAGTGACATTCCCTGAATGAGGAGCTGGAACACGGTTGGGGTTGCTCCCGACAGCAGCCCCTAGGCCTGTGTCCAGTATGGGAAAATGTCAGGCCTTAGGGCTTAGGGGTGATGCTGCAATGGAACAGATAGCCCGCAAGCATCTGTCCCACCTCAAACAACACCCTATAACCTACTCATTCAGCCCCGAAATATAAAATAATGGCATGAAAAAATGGTTAAACCCATGCTCTCAACACCTCGGTGTGGAGACCGGGAAAACCAGAGGTCCTGACACAGGCGGATTTCCTCCATGCCACGCCGCATTGATGCAGTAATTCATGCAAAACGAGGCCCAACCAAGTATTGAGTGCATAGAAATGAACATACTTTTCAGAAGCCTGACATTTCTGTTTAAAATATCCTTTTTTTATTGATCTTATGTAATATTCAAATTTTCTGAGACACTGAATTTTGGGTTTTCATTATCTGTAAGCCATAATCATCAAAATGTCAAGAAATAAAGAATTTAAATATTTCACTCTGTGTAATGAATCTATATAATATATGGGTTTCACTTTGAGAAATGAGTGACAAAAATATTAGACCTTTTTCACGATTTTTGTTTTTTGATGTACCTGTGTAGATTAATAGTGAATTATATTTTCATATTTTATAAATATTCTAATAGTTTCTGATTTTTTCATTATTATTATTATCATCCTTATTATTATAGCTATTATGCTGACTTAAGCAATCAGAATTAAAAAAAATTATAAAATTAAATGAGCCTTTTTTATTTTATGTTTTGGGTCGGATTCCAAAGGACTCATGAAAAGCCATGGAAACAAATCTCAGGTTGATAGGCTAATAAAGAGGCATTCATTATTGTACACTTATAAATAAGATCCCACACTTGATAGCACAGGTCTGTAGCTGCAGTATGCTATAATTCACACCAGTACCACCTGCTACGCAAACTTCACAAACATCCAAATACTGACTTAATAACAGCTCATTTGCATGGAGGCGACCAATAGGCGTGAAGATCTGTCTTTAATGTCACATAAATTGGTCTGTTTCCTGTGCACGACACTCCATTATTACAGCATGTCTCTGTTTGTTTACATGCAGAAGCTCAATTTGGATTGTGCTCTATTACTTTCAACTCAATTAGTCTGATCAATAAACTGATGGGGAAATAGAGACAGCTGTGTTTGTCAGAACATACATTACGAACCGCACGTTTCCTTTCCATTAATGTGCGACTGTGTTTGAAATTTAATTCAAGAACATGTACAATGAACACAGAATACTGCCTACTATTTTAGTCCTGCTTGCAATTACTGTATAAAAGGCTTAGATTGAGGGACCGTTGAGTCATATAAACCCTATTGAATTGACTCTATTAAGCCAATAAACATTCATCTCATGACCTCATTACACCGCACGTATAATTCAACTGTGGCATATTATACATAAAAGTATTTATTTAGCATTTTTTATCTAAATTCGTATTACAAATTAACATTTTTTTACTAACTATTTTAAAAAACGCCTTGACTCTTGACAGGAGCATTGCATACTATACTGTGATAATGCTGTTTAGAACATACAGCCTGTCCATTTGTTTGCATTCGCTTTACCTGTGCATCTCTTCCAGTGTTCAGCCTTCATATTTTGAATAATAAGGTCATTCCTGAGCGCTCATATTTCTTGCCTTTAATGAGAATAGCATGAACACTCCTCTGCATCGAGCCACATTGTTAAATGACCAACCTGGATTTAAATAACATGTCAGACTCTGCTGTTGTTTTAGCAGGATGATGAATATGATAAAGAACAAAATTTACATTTCCCCCCTGGAAGACTAACACGGGGCTGCTGATTTATGACTGTAATGCAAAGTTTAGCAAAGCTAATTAGGGACAGTGTTCACTGGGTCAGATTTAATCAGGGGAACGTTTACAGCGGCTGCTGAGGAGAGAGAAGTACTGTTGAAATGTGAGGAATGAGGTATTACAGTGGAGCTTATGCTCTCAACAACACCTAACATAGCAAACAGTTTGATTACAGCTCTTACAGTGCAGGAAAACACAGTTTTGATGAATGAGAGCTATTTTCACAATTAGGCAGGTTAACACCTTGTTTTAAGTCCTTATGTTGCCTAGTCCTGTGAATTAAAGCATCATGTCAGAAGCAAATAAGTTTTGGTTATAGTGAGGTCTTAATCGTGAATGTCGATTTTGAATACATTTTCTGCACTGTTCTTGAAAAATAGCACAAAGCTTGCCAGATAATACTGCTCATTTAACTGGTTTATCAGGCAGCAAACTAAACTAAACGTTTAGTTTCTTCTGCTCACCAAAGCTGCATTTATTAAATACAAAATACAGTAAAAACGGTAATAAGGTAAAATAATATTAGAATTTAAAATAACTGATTTTAATTAGAATATATTGTACAATTAAATGTATTTATGTGATGCAAAGCTGAATTTTCAGCATCATTACTCAAGTGTCACGGTATTCTTTAGAAATCTTTCTAATATGCTGATTTGCTGAACAAGAAACATTTCTGATTATTAATAATTTAAACAGTTGATCATATTTGAACGTGGAAATGGTGCTAGAATATTTTTCAGGATCTTTGATGAATAGAAAGTTTAAAAGAACAGCATTTATTTGAAATTAAAAACATATTTGAAAAATAATTATACATTTTATAAATTTTTGCTGTCACTTTTGATCATTTGAATGCATCTTTATTGAACAAAAGCATTAATTTAATTAAAAAGGCATACTGACAGCGAACTTTTGAACATTAGTTCATCTCATAAAATAGCTAATTGCTGTGTGTGCAGACTTGTTGCACTACAACTAAACTTGAATTTAAGTGACAAATAAATCAACAAATCAATAAATAAACAAAAAAAGGAAAATAATCCACCCACGCAAAATCACTTGAACATATCACATTGCAATTTTGACTTCCAAGCTTGAAAGTATATGCTTTCCAGGACTGTGATCAGATCTGAGGTGTTTAGGCTATTTCACGTTTCCTTTTCTTTCTTTTTACTTCCTGACAACAACAAGAAGCCATTAGCCATTTCCACTACTAGTGCAAAAAAAGATAGTAGATGCAGTCTTGTCTGTTATAGAAAATGATGGAAAATGACATTATAAACCAGCTAAATTAGTATTTTCTGGTAAACCTTTCAACATAATTTAATAAGGAAAATTGCAGTTAGCCTCTATGATTATTTAATTGAATTACAAACAATCATTCTGTTGCTAGTATTCCATTCTGGACAGATACAGTCATTGTTGGTTCAGAAACAACTACATGTGTATTTCTTTCTGATAAATATGACATTGTGGTAGTTCACTTTGGAAGTATATGACTTGAATTAACAGCATAAAGATAGAGAGAACAAGAAAGAACGAAAGCGAGCGCTGTCTGTGGCCAGTTATCCTCCCGTAAAGAGTATTGAAGTAAACTCTCTTTATTAATAATAGAAAGCACAATACCCTGGACATCCAGCGCGGTTCAACACTTACAGTGTTCAGATCACTCCCACAACTTATTGAATCATTTATGAAACAAGTGAGACGCTGGAGTTTCTCTCCTATCTCACTGATATTATAATACAAAGATCTTTCTGTTATCGTGGAGTTTCACTTTGGTTTTGACAAACGGTGAATCCCGGAGCAAAGGCTATATTGAGTCCTTGAGTCTCGAGCAATGATTTCAACTCGTTCCACAGTAGGCCTAAATGAATGAATCTGAGTGAACCGATCCACAAACTGCTTTTATTGCTTCTCCTAATAGTCTGAAAGGTCAAGACAAAGAGGGATCAGTGTGGATATGAGGCTTCGCTCTGAAGCGTTCCCAGTTTGCCTTTTCCCAAGAACATTCATTTAATATCCAACCCAAATGTGGTTTGACATCTTTGGCTGGAAAGACAAAAGCAATAGACGTGGGACAGATGGAGAGACATGGCAGCCGTTTGGGAAACAGAGCTCTGAAAGACTCAAATAACAGCTTAATCCCATTTAATTAAAATTCAATAAAATAATTCACGCTAAATAAGTTTTAATTTGTTCACGCATTTAATTGAGTTTTGAGCCAGGGAACACAATGAGTTATAATAAAGCCAACAATCATTATTTAATTCCATTATAATAAATGAAGTAAAAGGAATAAAATAATAAGTCAAGCGTGCATAGGTCAGACCCCTTCTAGTCTTCATAACCCAGAACCAGACAAAGACAGCGGCAGAAAAGTGTAGCAAGTTGATTGGTGACATTGTGTTTAAAATGTAAGTAATAATATTGTGCATTGAACTCACACTATTGCACTCAAAACATGTTGCTGGTCTGAATTTATATATTCATGTACCATTGATGGATGTACTCTAAATAAAATGTGTCCAGTTCAGTGCTGTGCTGAAGGGCCACAGGTAAAGGGGAAGACAGGTGGAAAACCTGATCCAAAGTGAGAAATGAGGTGGAAGAAGATAAAAGAGGATTTAACAGTCTGCCCAGCAAAGACCCGGTCTATCGTGATCCATGTGTGTGAGAACAGCAAGCAGAACATACTTCAGAGAATCACGGAGCATGTTGTTTATGACAGGAGCGTCATGTAAGAGTATGATCAAGCAGGAGTAACATCTGCAGTGGATTGAATGTGTCAGCGGTAAACCACTATAGAACCCAATCACCTGTTTGATGACGCAATTAATATTCATGAGCAAAGCTGATAGGTTTAATATTTTGTCCTCTTGAACTCAATCCGACATCTTGTCTGGGACATACATCAAGAATATCACATTTACACACAGATCTTTATCTTTTTGTCTTTGCTACACAAAATACACTTTTGTGTGTGTGCGTGAAAATGTAGCACCAGCAAATTGGTGAAAAACAACAACTACTAACATATACTCATTTTCTATAATGCATAGATTATCTGATTTATTTTAATTTATATTAATTATAGCTAATAATTTTAGATTTTTTATTCATTGATTTATTTATTTATTTGTACAATACTTTCATGGCATGATAGATGTGCTGCATGAGCTGCCAGTAGTTACTTTAGCTTAATAACCTTTAATTTAAACTATAGATAATTATTATATTTGACCTCTTTTCAAATGACACATCTGTATCTATTCTCAGCTGTAGGTAGAATCAAAGCCTGTGAACGTGGCTCACTCTGTGACATTAATATTCATCGGTGCTGGAGTATATTAGATGTTGGAGATTCATGCCATTTGACCGCTGCTCTTCATTATGCTTTTCTCTCCTCACCGCTTCTGTTCAAACCTTTCTCCCTCCACAAATTAAATATTGTTAATACAAAACATATGCTTTTGGAAAAAACATTCTCCATGCTATTTCCTCTCAGAAATGACTGCATGTTTATGTAGCTTTGTGCCCTTTCGCTCCATCCTTTATTGTGATATAGAAAAGCATCTTAAATATCAGTCTGTTCAAAAGACTTTAACACGCTTGAATATAAAGCATCTCTTGCATGAAGCACTTCTTTTGTGTGCTTTCTGAAGCTTCCGCTGTAATTGCATGGAAGAGAGCATGGAAACAATCAATCGAAATGTCTACTTTTGCAGCGAAAATAATATCTTATAGATTTGTAATTACGTGAGTGTGAATAACCGAAACAAAATGGTCATTTCTGGGCATTTCTTTAACATAAACCAGCCTAGGTAACTCCAGCCCAAAAAATGAGGGTCTTTCCGGTGGAGAAAGTTGTTACGTTTTTATGAATTATTGCAAAAACAAATACTTTTTATCTTTCAGAATTGCATGCACTGATGAGTTATTCGCGAAAGCATGCTGATGAGGAAATGAGGGGAGAAAATGAAAGAACGGAGGTATGAGAATGGACAGAGAGAGACAAACAGAAAGGATAAGAATAGGTTGGAGATTTGCAAACACATTTAATAACCAGCTGGCAGAGGCGAATCAGTTTTCTTTCTTGGTACTTTGC
Organism: Gymnocypris eckloni scoliostomus; assembly: GCA_027564155.1. Classification (NCBI taxonomy): domain Eukaryota; kingdom Metazoa; phylum Chordata; class Actinopteri; order Cypriniformes; family Cyprinidae; genus Gymnocypris; species Gymnocypris eckloni. Next base: position 28,492,842 of record CM050423.1, read on the forward strand.
GCAGACCTCTTAGAGCGACAGAGAGAGATGGAGGGAGTGAAGCGTACAGTTGATATGTATTGCCAGCACATCTATTTAGACCTCAGTTGTTTGGGCAATGGACACAATATCAGGTGTGCAGTGAATTTGAAGACCGGGTAAAATATTACCTGCTGTTTAGAAATACAGAGCAATGTATTTCTGAAGTTTCTACGTGGTTTTAACATGTTGCTGTGCCATTTGTGGGTGTTACAAACGGTCATTTCCAAGTCAAACAGTCCAGCATCGAGTATCTGTGATATCTAGTAAAGTAACAGTGCACATGATTTGAGGAATCACTGCAGGATGAGTTATGAGATTTGTTCAAATCATTAACAATAGTCATATTTGATAAACATCATTCTGCAAAATGGTTATGAACATCAAAGCCTAACCAGTGTTATTTTACTAATAATTATGTAGTATTTATTCATGGTTTGAATGGGCTTTTTTATTACGTTTTTCATTTTAGTTTTAGTAATTTTGTCATGCTTTTGTCATTTTATTAGTTTTTAAAATAAATGTATACTTATTTTTGTTTTAGTTTTACACATTTTAATACATCAGCTTGAAAATATTTTAGTTAGTTGCCAAGGCAACATTTTAAATTGAAGATCTTCAATTAACAATTATATTTATTTTATTTCTGCCTTAAATTACAGAAAATAATATTTAATATATATTTTGAATGAGCTTTAGTTTTTTTCAGTTTTCTTTTCTATTTTATTTTAATTCACAAAAAATATTTTTTAATCTTTATACATTATATATATATATTAAATTCACTTTTATTTTAATATTTTCAGGTTTTATTTTAGTTGTATTATTTTGTCATGTGCTTTTGTCATTTTATTAGTTCATTCCTTTATGCTTTATTTTAGATATAATTATTTATATTTTAGTTTTAGTTTTAGTTGTATTAATTTTAATACTTCAACTAAAAACAAATTAGTCAGATGGCAACATTTTAAAATGTAATTTAAGATTTTACCTCCAATTCATTTTTAATAGATATTTGTTTAAATATATTTTGTTTTATAAATTGTATCTTTTCAGTTTAAATTTGTCTAATATTATACTATTTAGAATGAGCTTTTGTTTTTATATTTTTTACTTTTAATTAGAGATTGTATTCTATTTTAGTTTGATTATTTTTGATATGATTATATTTTATATACATTCCCATTGAGAGTAACATTATAAACTAAGGCAAAGTTCGATTAAAGCAAATGAGACAATTGTGCATTTAACAAATATACTGACTTTGTTTAGCTTGTACATAAAAGTTTATCTGACAGTCAGATATGAATCAATATTATTCAAATGAGAAAAGCCACATCTGCTGCGTGACTCAACACATTCATCTCTGTTCAGATGAGTCAGCAGAGATCGTGACTTTGGTTTTGGAGTTTTTTGTTATTTGGTTGTTGAGATAATGATCTGACTGTATGAATATTAGAGTCTAAATTGATCCAAGCTGCTTTGAAATGAACAAGTTTTGCATTTCTTTCTACTTCATTTTCATCCATTAAAGTCTGATTATCTCATTTAGTTTCATAGTGATGATTCAACTGTAAAATCATAATCCTTCTACTTTTGCAAATTACAGCTGCACCCAACTTTGTACACAGTATATTCCGGTTCCAGTTGAGCAGACTTTGGATTATGCAAAATGTTTTTCAATTTACCGTTTAATTAAATGGTAAATTGTCCTTCCGTTGTCCGACTGAAGCACCTGAATGAAGTTTACGCACAGAACTGCTTCAATGGGATGAACAAAAGCTATTGAAGTCTTTGATATGAAAATAAGGGATATTGAAATGAACTCATTTTTCTTTGATCTCTCCTCTAACGATGAGAGACGGGCTTGTCTTGAAAAGAAGGAGAGACTTGACCTCTTTCTCTCTTTCTCTCTCTGAATCCCTGAAGATGTGTGAATGTGGCGTGCTCCATGTTAGTGTCTGTCCTCGAGTCAACACAACTGTGCTCTGAATGCTGACTGCTTCAATACTTCAACTATCCTGACTTCTAAAAATCACCTCGTGTTGAAAACATGCTTCTTGAAAACGGACTTCTCCGAATGTCTCAGCAGATTTGGAGGTTTTGCTTAAAGGTGAAGCATGTGATGCCAAAACACTTTCTCCTGAAGCAGATTAATGTGCAGAGACAACTAGAAGACGTTTGTGAGAGTGTGACACTTTCAAAACATTTCTCCGGTCTGGCATGTCAACGGCTGGCTCAACCAGTGTGCGGGACTTCATGTTTCTTTGAGCAATTGGTAGATGATGTTTTGAAAACCAAGGGCCGGAATTATGAAGCATTCTTACAAATAAAATTCTACTTAACTTCTATTTTCTGCACTCTCAGAAAAAAGGTACAAAAGCTGTTACTGGGTTGGCACCTATTCAAGAGATACTGATATGTACCATTTTAGGAACAGATATGTAGACTTAAGATACTAAAATGTCCCTTAGGTAAAAAGATGCACCTTTTGAAAGGGTACCATCCCAGTGATGGCTTTTGTACCTGTTTTTCTGAGAGTGCATTTATTTTCGAATTATTATTATGTCTTATTATTATTAACATTTAATTTCACCAAAACAAGTTTTCAATAATTTTTCTTAAGAGCTAAAAGTCTTAAAAAGTGTCTTAAAAAAACAAAACAAAAAACAATTATATTCAATAAAAACAAAAAAACTAAGAACTAAGATAATTTTAAGAAAATATTTGGTCACTTTTCCAGAATTGCACATTTCTATGAACTTGGATTTTTTTAGAATTGTCTTATCTTCTTTAGATAACATCCTAGTAACCATCCAAAACACACTGAAACGGTACTTAGTAATGTAGACTCTTCAAGAAAGGGAGTTTTTGCAGTGATGCCCGGCGTAATTTAATACTGTAAAAAAAAAAAAATAGTTGAGCCAATTTAAAATTTTAAGGCAACCAGCTTCAGCAGATTTTTGAGTTCTCTCAACTTATTGTTGTAAGAGATTCTCAACTTTTTGTTGTATACTCTTAAAACAACAAGTTGAAAAGACTCACAAATCTGCTGAAGCTGATTGCCTTAAAATTTTAAATTGCCTCAACTATTTTTTTACAGTGTAGTATGATTCGAAATGTATAATTTATACATTTTTTCTTTTCCATTTTGATTTTGCTGGGTGTTTTTGTCTTTTTTCTTTGTATTTTTTATTTTAGTTGTAGTTTTATTATGACTGAAATAAATTGAATTAAAGTTTTAAGAACTTTTTTTAATGTAATAGTTCAAATTCCAACTGTCCTAGTGTTAAGAGCACTTTTGTGAAATGGAAAGGTTCCAAGAATGTTAAAGATTCTTTATTTGTTAAAGAACCTTTATTTTGAAGAGTGTTCTAAAACACTTTAGGAACCACATTGACAGAATAGCATTGTAGAAGTGAGTTTTGGATGTGTAAACATCAAAAATGCAATATTTTTTACCATTCTGTTTGGTGCCGCTAGAGTTGTAGAAATAACAAGCGTCACTTATAGCTGATGGTTATTTTTCTTGGACAGTTCTGATCAATATGAATGAATGGCTTTGATGCACATTGTCTCTTTGTTCTGTTAATTTTTCCTTCTGAGGCTGTGTTTCATTTTCAATGAATGTTAATGAGACTGTATTGGTATTTTGGTCAAAAACAGAGCAGATCAGTCTTGATAGCTGTAGCTGCTGTCAGTGAAATTGTTCATGCTTGGTGGTTGTGTGCAAAAATGTTGGATTTATTTTCCACATCTTCATATTTTTGCTTTCTAATGATGAGCTGAATCCCATCATGCACATGCATTGACTCTGTAAATCAATTCTGGGGTTTCTCAGAAGAAAATCAGCTCACACTTCTTCAGTGTCACAAGCACGGAGTGTAATTACCGTGAATAATTAGCCAAAGAGGCGTTTTAATTATTCACTCCAGGAAACAATTCAATTTCCATGGAGCACCACTGACAGCTCATACAGCGGGTCAGATGAAAGTGTGAAACCATCGGTAAAGTGAAAACCACACCTCTCATAACCATACAGTATGAATTATTCATCATTACAGTCTGTGCTGTTGACATTGATAAGCAAGATGATTCGTTTCAGTTGATTTACTCTTCATTAGTCCTGATGCTATAACATCATGTCTTGCTGTATGCATTATTGTACATTATTGAGTATCATTAGTGCTATTCAAAGGACATTAGTTTTATATGAGGTGGGATGATGTCAGTGCCAATGATATTAATCATACTATTTAGTTCTTAGTGATATTAACCTTGTCCTCATTTTTTGAGACTTTTTACAGACTGCACATTGAAGAACCACACAGAACCACATGAAGTCACATGATCCTTCGGAAATCATACTAATATGCTGTTTTGCGGCTCAGAAAACATTTTTTATTTTTATTATTTAATTTAATTGTATCATTATTATCAATGTCGAAAACAGTTGGGCTGTTTTTAATGTAAACTTTTTTTCAGGAAAAAAAGAAAGAACAGCATTTATTTCAAACATAAATCTTTTGTTACATTATAAATGTCTTTCCTGTCACTTTTGATCCATTAAATATGTCTTTGCTGAGGAAATGAACTAATTATTTTCTTCTTCTTCTTCTTCTTCTTCAAAAATAAAACCACTCACCCAAAGCTTTAGAACAGTTGACCTGTATATATGTATTATTCTATTCTATTCTATAATGGAGGAAGGGGAAATGTTTAGTAAATCCTGTTTGGAAACAATCATTATTTTGAATCGACATCTATAGGATTGTGTGTCACAGATAACCTCTCACACATCCACAGGCAGTCTTTCCCCATCCTTCCGTCCTCTCTCCGTGGGTTTCTATAGACCTGTGAGATTGATTGTGACATTACACTGTTTGAATAGGATGAATAGGAAGTCTGGCTGCCGAGTTTTTGACCACTTCCTGTGTCTTGGGCTTCTCACGTGGCCAAAAAGCAAACTGGTAGGAGGGCGACTCAATGCTTGGCCATTACAGGTGAGTCTCTGTGCTCCTTCCCTTCATCGATCAGCCTCAGACCTGCTCGTTGAGCTCAGTAGGGTGAAACCTTGTGTAACAATGTAACAAAAGTTAATTATAGTGGAACAAAGTTTCTGTAGATTATTAAAATGTTCTTCACATTTAGGAAAAAAGGCAACACTTTTTAATGCATTATAAAGTTATTATAAGTGTCTTTTCATAAATGACTGAAACCAAAGTTAAAACGTATTATAATTTGTACAGATTCTCTATTACATCTAAAAGTTTTTTGTGTGTTTTATGTTTTCCAAAGGTGTAATAATGAATAGATAAGTATTTTAACAGTGGTTTCAATTATTTATTAGATCATACAATGGATAAAGGTGCATTACAAGGCATAATAATGCATTTTAAATCATTTGTAATCCATTATATGTAAAGGATTCAAGTAAAGGGTCACCAGAAAGTGGTTCTTTTAGGAACTATTCACTGAAAAAATTGTTATTCAATGGCATTCACTGTGAAAACACCCTTTTATAACCTTAATTTTTAAGAGTGCAGTTGACCGATTCTTCTGTAAATTGATGAAAACATGGTTTTCAAATCATTCAGTTTGTTTCAGCATCCCACAGCAACATTAACTCAACCAGTGATGTGATTTTAGGGACCGAATATCTGTTTAGGTGACTAGTGGATGACGAGAAAACTGTTTAAAAACTAGTGCACACAATATTTTTATTATTTTATTATATCACATTTCACCTTTAATATCTCAACTGTTTCTCCTAAACAAAATGAGGATGTTTCATTGTGGTCAGCTCATTGTGAACACATCTGTCAAGCAATCACACGTCAAAGATTTGACTATGAGCTCAAACATACAGGTATTTGATTGCTGGTGCTGCTGTATTTTCTGTGACTATGAAAGAGAACAGTGCCAGCTTCCTCTGGAGAGCAAGTGTGCTGCGACAATACTCCCAGATAGTGAATCACCTCCCTCAGGCGACTAGCATGAGAAACAGAGAGAGAGAGAGAGGAGAGAGAGAGAGAGAGAGAGAGAGGGAGAAGAGAGAGAGAGAGAGAGAGAGGGAGAGGGAGAGAGAGAGGGAGGAGAGAGAGAGGAGAGAGAGAGAGAGAGAGAGAGAGAGAGAGAGAGAGAGAGAGAGAGAGAGAGAGAGAGAGAGAGAGAGAGAGAGAGAGAGAGAGAGAGAGAGAGAGAGAGAGAGAGAGAGAGAGAGAGAGAGAGAGAGAGAGAGAGGGAGAGAGAGAGGGAGAGATAGACAGACAGAACAGACAGACAGAGACAGATAGACAGAGAGAGAGACAGAGAGAGAGATAGATAGGATAGATGGATAGATGGATAGATAGATAGATGATAGATAGAAAGCCACCGTCCTCCTGCAGCAGCTTGATCATTCTCACACTTGCTCATTGGAGCTCAGTAAGGTGAAAAGAAGCAGATCTCTAACCCTCTCGGTTCCTGATAGGTGTGTTTTTATTGTTATGTTTTCCATTTTTGTTTTAATTTTAGTTATTATTATTATTTTTTGCTAAGCATTTTGATGTTATTTTAGTAATCTTTTTAGTTAATATTTGTAATATATTATTTAATGTTTTAACTTGTATTTCACTTTTAGTTAAAACTTCAGTTAAAGTACTTTGAGTACTAAAGTGCATCTTTATATGAGTCTTGCTCATGTCCATCTGGTTGTAACTCACATGCACTTTGCACTTTTTGCAAGATGCAGTTTATAAAATAAAATAAAAATATGTTTTTGTAGACTTTTCCAGTCTTGAGTGGATCAGTGTGTGGTTAGCCACCATCTTGTTCATTTTAGTTTAGTCAACATATATTTTAATATACATTTTTATGGTTTTAATTGTAGTCTGTTTTAGTTTGGAATTTGTGTGAATGCAATTTAAAAGTGTTAAAGAAGACAAATAAGAGCAAAGAAAAACAACCTTTTTTGGAGGTCATTATGTGTCACACAAACGTGCGTCTTCTTTTTTTTCTTCTCATGTAGTGTCCTCCCAATCCCATACTGTATACACACGCACACACACACACACACACACACACACACACACACACACACACACACACACACACACACACACACACACACACACACACACACACACACACACAATCAAATCCATACTGTAGGAGGAGGGAGGTTTAGGTTTAAATGCTGTGTGGGTCATCTTCATAAAAATGTTTCCGTATGAAATAGGTTTATAATTTTCTTTAGCAATAATAAAGGCAACAATAAACCCCCCTAGTCCATCTCTCTTCTCTTTATGAGACAGACTAAATTCAAAGCCATTCACCCAGTTTTTAATGTGAATGCTGGTGATATATCTATTTCCCCAGTGATGTTCACTATGTTTCATACCTTCAGTAATCGGTTCAGTGTGATGCACTATACAGCTTGTAAAATGGCTCAAATACTGGAGGATGATTATTGATTTCAGGGTCTTTGAGTGCAATACAGAGACATGAACTGAATGATGGTCCACACACATCTTTTGTAAGAGGTATATACATTATGCATGGACGTTTATAACATATAGTCTAATAGCAGTATTGAATACGGGCCAGAGAATGTGTTTTCCAGTCAAGCCTTCGCAGAAATGTCTTTTAGGATGAAACCTGCATGGACTCTTTAGTCATGTGATCTAAATACTGCACACATTCATTTAAAACCTTCACTGTTCAGATCCTTTTACTCATTATAACTAACCACAAATACAGTCGTTATCAAAATCACAATGGGGCACAACAAATAAACAATAAAGAACCAGTGAGAACAATGAGAAAACAAATCATTAGTACTTAATGCCCAAAACAACACCATCAGAGTAATGATCAACAGCTGGGGCAAACTAAAGAATTATGAACAAATATGAGGTTTTAATTGCGGTATGAAAGTAAATATAGTGAAGATGTTACAGAGCTTCCAGAGAGTGATTTATGATGGTAGTAATTCTTGAGACGCGGGACAAAAGGTTTTCTCTATTTCACCTGCTGTTAGTTTGGAAAATGGTAACATTTCTTGGAATTTCATCATAACATAATACTTCGCTATTTATCTTATACTGATTTTACATCATCCTTTATTATTGCTGAAACTACTTGTCATCAGACTATAGTGATAAATGTACATAATAATGGTTTAAAAACATTTCTGTTATGCATTTACAAAAAAATAAATACAAAATAAAGTTTGGAATAGGTAAGACTTATGATAGAAGTCTCTTATGCTCACGAAGGCTGTATTTATTTGATCAAAAATCCAGGAAAAATAGCAATATTTTGAAATAATTAAAATATGTTAATATGTTTTAATATGCTATTTATTCTTGTGATGCAAATCTGTATTTTTAGTCTTCAGTGTCACATGGTCCTTCATAAATTACAATAAGCAGTTTTTTGCTTCAAGATTCTCTGATGAATAGAAAGTTAAAAAGAACAACATTTATTTGAAATAGACAGCTTATAGCATCACACGTCTTTATTGTTACTTGTGGTCAATATATTACATCCTTGCGGAATAAAATTAATAATTTTCTTTTAAAGAATTCTCACTGAGCTTAAACGTTTGCATGAATGTAAATGAATACATGCATATTTCAAATTATTTAATGTTAATATATTTAAAGCTGTATAGTCTTTGCTTTATTTAATTTGAGTGAAATCTTTTAGAAATGTTTCTAAGAACATAGGCTATAAAATCAGGCAATATTAAAGTTAGTCTTTATCCTCAAGGTCCTCTTTTAGGCCATTTCACCAGCATTGAGTTCAACAAGGCTACACAGACATGGTGAGATCACTACTGCATAATTTGTCAACACCTCTTATTTTTCAGTTTAGTCTATTTTTGTCTCAGTAGTCATGGATGTGATGTAGATGAGTGTTGAAGAAGCTCATGTGTAATTAACTGCATTATCATGTTCATGTTTGAACCCTGATGCTTGTGTTGTTAGTAAACAGCTCGAGTGATTAATATAGCGGACAGGTGATACTATTATAAATGTTTGCTCTCCGTTTCCTTGGTGTGACTTATATCTTCCCGTCTCCTGTTGACACGAAGACAACAGACGGCTGTGGTTTGCCTTGCTTTTCCTCATCTATCACTGGCGAAAGATGGATGGGACAGAGAATGTAAGGACACTAGCCTGATCCAGAGGCTGCTAGCCTAGCATCACAATCTCCCTCGTGCCTTTACACAGACAGAAGCTCTGGCTTTAAACATGAATTCGTTCATGTCAGGATTGTGCACCATTCAGAATCAAACTGAGATTGCCTTATGAATTCTAATTCAATTACTGGGTTTCAAATGCGGAAACTGAAATGGAATGAAATATAGCTATTCAACAAAACCTGTAGTATACAGTATATACGCTTTGTACTGTGTGTGTGTGTGTGTGTGTGTGTGTGTAGCGTTTATATATATATATATATATATATATAGAGGGAAACATAGGTGTGAGGAAACAAAGTTTCACACCCAATATTAACCCTCAATTAAACATTAGACATTTAATACAAAAATACAATTTATAAGCCTGTAAATATGCTAACAATTAAGATTTAATATTTTGCACACTAGTGCATTTCAAACGTTTTTGGTCAGTACAATTTTATTGCATTTAATTTATTACTTTATTCAATTTTTACTTAATTTGTGTTTGAATTAAATTAATACTTTTATTCATTAAGGATGCATTAAATTGATCAAAAGTGACAGTAATTATGTTTAATTTTACAAACAATTTCCATTTCAAATTAATTTCTATTCATCAAAGAATCAACATTGATAATAAATGTTTCTTGAGCAACAAATCAGAATATTAGAAAATTAAATATTCTAAAATATAATTTTCCCTTGAAAGACGTGAGTAATGATGCTGAAAATTCTGCATTTCATCACATTAATAAATAACATTTTATAATATCTCCAAATGGACAAGTTAATTTAAATTGTAAAACATATTTCACAAATGTTTCTGTTTTTATTATATTTTTGCTTCTTTTCAATTGAGTATTAACACTTATAAACTGAATTCTTAAACTCCTGCTTTCTGCCTGTAATCTTGTTCTCAGTGGTTCCGTGTCGTTGAACACACCTGTCTGACGTTTCCACGGCCTTTAGCATGCAAGCATATGAACGAGCAGAGTGTAAATCACCTCACGTTTCCACATCTGCATTTTAACATACGTCACACGCTTCCACCGAAACTCAATATATACAGCAGTGCATTAAAGAATGGACAATAAGACAGCGTTTCAGAGCGGCGTCACCCTGGCAGCTGTCCATCATCTAAACAACCCAATCCCATTGCCCATAACAGCTCTCGCTGACTTATGTTTTCAAGCGATACTTCAGACCGCAGAGCTCTCTGTATTACTTTAAACAGTTCATTTATGGAAGCGGTAAATCACTGACCCTGTCACGCGCAGAATGCCATTGTCACACTAAAAAAGAAAAACATACCCAAGCTGGGAACAGGTCAAATATTGCGGCTGGTCATTTCCCCCACCTTTAAATGTAAAATATGAGCCGCGTCCTGCTCTCTGACAGGATAATCCAGAGGGAAGCTGTGGAGGTGGGAGAGATTGCCTGGGCTTTTCAGGGTTTGGTTTTGCTGCTGGAGGATTGAATATGAGGTTCAGATACAGGCCAGTCTGTTTGACTGACAGCTGTTAGTTAAATGGAGGGCATTTGAGTTTGATGTGATTGATTATGTGGTTGGTATGGCATGAGGGAAGCAGCTGAAGGCTAACCGGAAGGTTGCTGGTTAAATTCCCACACGAAATGAGCCATAAGGCATCACCATTGTGCCCTTGAGTGAGACTCTTGACCTCAGGTCACTCCAGGAGGGCTGTACCTATTATGAGTGTACTATAAATCACTTCAGATTAAAAAGCAATAGTTCATCCAAAAATGAAAATCTGCTGAAAATGTACTCACCCTCAGGCTATTCAGAAAGTAGATGAATTTATTTCTTCAGATTTTGAGAAATGTAGCATTTCATCACTCTGCAGTGAATGGGTGTGGATTACTTGTGGATTATTGTGATGTTTTTATCAGCTGTTTGGACTCTCATTCCGACGGCACCCATTCACTGCGGAGGATCAATTTACCAGGAAGTGATGTAATACTACATTTCTCCAAATTTGTTCACAAAAAGAAGCAAACTACTATTCAACTTAGATGGCCTTAGATGGAGTTAATGTTCAAAGATTTTTCATTTTTGGGTGAGGTATTCCTTTAAAACAACTACTAAATGTTTGTCAAAATTCAGATTTTTATGCATGCTTTTTGGTTGTATAAGACAGTAAATTCTCACACTATTGATTTTGCATGTATTTAGACATGAAAGCTTTTAAATGACTGCTTAAACTGATCAAGAAAAGACGATGACTGCATGGCTTTTTAAACATTGTGATTTATATTGGTGTCATTTCTCTTGTGGCTTGTTTGGTTAGATTGGTTTTGAGCAACTGTACATGGTGGCTTTTAGCCTTGGGCAGAAACACTGTTCGACGTGCCTCGTTGTTGTTTTGTTTATAATTGAATTGTTATAGAATTGTTTATAATGTCATTCATATGTAAATTGCTGCATTGCAAAAATGTAGAGAAAACAAAAGATAGATTTACACAGAAATTCGTTCTGCACAGAACATGTATCAATCAGCTTGAAATCGGACATATTTGCTGCTATATTCAAGGTCCTAATCATTCTATTACATAAATTAATAAAATCTCAGTTTTGTGAAGAAACTCATGCATAGGCACAATGTATATTTTTTGATTTCAAGTCTTTATGTAGAATACTTTAGATCACGAGAATCATAAATAGCTAGTGTATCCGTATGTGTTTCTGCAGTAGAATATAGCGACTCAGGCAGGCATGTGCTGCATGTGTGTGTCCATAATTCATAAGCACTCTGTCTTGTCAGCAGTCCGCCGGGAGTGTGGGGTAATTCATGTCACAGGGGTTGCTGAGTGGTGGGCTGGTCAGTGGGTCGGCCCGAGTGGTCCCGCCGTGATCCACATCCGCCGTGGAGCTGCTCGTTCACCCCGGGGTCAGCCGTTTGTCACAGCCCTGATATATGAGCCCTCACCCGGCAGAACTGTGGAATTTGGATCTCTGTATAATAAAAAATCCCTGAGTGTGTGTTTGTGGAGGAGATGCAATATGTGATCAATTGCATGCAGTCTGTATGGGGACGATCCAGCACATTTGTGCTGATTTCATAGATTTTTCAGAGCAGTAAATGATATTGCACAGCTGATTTACTCTATTATGACAATTAGCAACAGCGGTGATATGCTGTCACCTGCCACATTATATAGATATTATTTATTGACTTATTTATTTATTTTTCTTTGTATAGGTAATTACATTGATTATTTCTTAATTATGCCATAAATTATAAAACAAAATAGTAAATTTGCATTCAAATTATATTTATAAATTATAATCAAAATCCAAATTTCAAAGTATATATACACTCACTGGCCACTTTATTAGGTACACCTTACTAGTATCGGGTTGGACCCTCTTTTGTCTTCAGAACTGCTTTAATTATTCGTGGCATAGATTCAACAAGGTGTTGGAAACATTCCTCAGAGATTTTGGTCTATATTGTCATGATAGCATCACACAGTTGCTGCAGATTTGTCGGCTGCACATCCATGATGTGAATCTCTCGTTCCACCACATCCCAAAGGTGCTCTATTGGACTGAGATCTGGTGACTGTGGAGGACATTTGAGTAAAGTGAACTCATTGTCATGTTCAAGAAACCAGTCTGAGAGGATTTGAGATTTGTGACATGGTGCATTATCCTGCTGGAAGTACATCAGAAGATGGATACACTGTAGTCATAAAGGGATGGACATGGTCAGCAACAATACTCAGGTAGACTGTGGTGTTTAAACGATGCTCAATTAGTACTAATGGGCCCAAAGTGTGCCAAGAAAATATCCCCCACACCATTACACCACCACCACCAGCCTGAACCGTTGAGACAAGGCAGGATGATCCATGCTTTCATGTTCTTTACGCCAAAATCTGACTCTACATCTGAATGTTGCAGCAGAAATTGAGACTCATTTGACCAGGGAAAGGTTTTCCAATTTTCTATTGTCCAATTTCGGTGAGTCTGTGCAAATTGTAGCCTCCGTGTCCTGTTCTTTGCCGGTGTGGTCTTCTGCTGCTGTAACCCATCATATATATATATATAATATATACCATACCGTACATACTAGATGGGATGCAGTGATTTTGTCTGTGGTTTGAAACAAGCTTTAGCTCCATGAAGCTGTTTTTAATTTAAAGAATACTCTTTATTGACCCTAAATGTGTCCTACCATCATATTCAAGCTTCACACATGCGTTGCTTTTATGCCGCCAATGGTCCATGTCAGTGTTATTATTGCATGTATGCCTAATGAGCAACTATGAGTGTTTTACAAGGACAATTTAATAGCGGTTATTAAACCTCAGCATGTCTGCCTCTCTTATTTCAGAAATAGAGGGAAAGACCTTTTGCATGCAATTTGACATGCTTATGAGCAATAAAATCCAGCCCAATGAGTCATATTCTCCTTACTATTTTATAGAAGGGAATGCACTGTGCCTTTAATATTCTATCATAACATTTGGAGTTTGTAGTGGCTTAATAGGGACATAAAAAAGAAAACACCTATATTGAACTTTTTGTAATAATGTACTCGGTTGACCATGCAAAACCCGCAGAGAGATAAAAAAAGGCCAGTTTATGAGTGAAATACTGTAAAAAAAGAATACCTACGGTTAAAACCTGGTTAATGATAAATACACTTACTATATAACATCTTGTGCTTTTTAATGTTTATTGCTTTTTAATGTCATGTGTGACCATGATGGCGTTTTGTATTCGTGCATGATACCGTGCAGCTGCTTTATAGTAGTATTCAGCTTATGGAAGAGCTATGTTTGATGAATCTTTTCTGACAGTGTAACCCCTCAGCGAACACAAGTAATCAACGGAAGTCCCCGCCCTCACAGGAGTTGCCAGTAAATGGAATATATCCCATTGATTTAAGCACATACCGTAATTCCTTGTTTTGTGGGTTGGGTGTAAGCTGATGAGAAGTTAATGCAGCAATTTGTGCACTAAAAAGTGCCGAGCTCCTGTTTGCTAAACACACTATTAGGTGGTGTGCGACAGACAGCCATTAATATCAGAGACCTTCCCAGCAAGGTCTAGAAAGCTCTGGAGCCTGTATTGTATTTCAACTTGGTTCGATAGCAATGGGATTTTTGATTTCTTAATCTCAACATCAGAACAGTCCAGGCTTGATCATAGAATATATAGACAGCATATGCCAGGGCTTTTTAAAATGAGGTACGGGGACCTCAAGGAGTGCTAGGCGATCTGTGAAAAAAACGATTAGAGAACAACGGTGTAAAAATGTTTACAAAAATAATAAATAACCAATTTCAATACATTTTGCTCAGATATGTCACAATAGGAGAGAAAATACAATTGCAATTTCCATTTCATGCTGAATAAACAAACAAATAAATACATTTTGTCTATATAATGTGGCAGGGCAAAGCATATCATATAAAATAAATACAGTGCTATAGTGAGTAAAAATACAAATAACGTAATAAACAAGTTGTTTGTTTTCCAAACAAGCACACATTTATAAAAACATGCTTTACTGTATAAACTGTGTGTGTGTGTGTGTGTGTGTGTGTGTGTGTGTGTGTGTGTGTGTGTGTGTGTGTATATACACACACACACTTTATTTTTTTGGGATATGAGCAATTTCAGATACTTTTTATAATATTATTAGATTAAAAAAATATTTTTATTCAGTTTAAGTTTATTTTCCTAGTCATTTTAGTATTTAGTTCAGTTGACAAAGACTTTCTTGTAAAACAATAATCCCTCATTTACAACATTGAAAAAATAATATTTTTCACAGCACCAAGAGTCAGACATCTAAGCCCTTTAATTTTGGTGTCTCTGAACTCTTACTGTTACGTTTTGCGTTTGGAGACAAGCCTTCATAGAAATGAAGTCAGTGATATTGAAAAACACTGTATTACTCTGAGACCCAAACGTCTCTTTCTCACACTAGATCGGAAATCATCAGCTAAATTGGATCAATATCTAATTAACACTTAGCATCTTTGTGCCAACCGTTTTAACTCTTCACACAAGAGCTTTCCCTCACCCTGCTAATTCACGTGCAATTTAGATATTTGCTGAGCTCTATGCTATCTCATCTCTTCTTTACTTCAAGCACTTACTGTACAAGGTCTTCAGAACAGATAAAGGCCATTATTGATCACAATGGCACAGATTAACGAGGCTGGCAGAACCACTAGAGAAACGAAGGCTTCGCTGAACAGGCTGTTGAATGGAAGTCTGGGTATTAATAGGACAGTGAACAGTACTTGAAAGGTCAACCACCTGGGTAGATTAAACATAGAAGGTCTGCGATCTGAAAATGACTTTTGTTGCCTAATCTGCTATGCTTAATTGGTGAACGGGTGCTGATGATAACTCAAATTTTACAGCATGTCGAGGACTCAGGATTTTGGCTTGGCAGAAGTTCGTGAGACCATGAACATCTCAAAGATTTGGGATCTTCTTGCAGACAAGAAAGCAGAAAGAATGATGGGATGCATAGTCTTGGGTTTTAGCACTAGAATTACAAATCACACAAACAGAGAAAACAAACCCAATAGGATTGGGAACACAAGCCCAGCGGTATCGTTAATCTGGTGAGAAGATCCGATGTATAGGTGAATTATTGATGCAGTGCTCTCATCAGTTATAGGAGGTTCATTTGTGTAAAGATAAATGAGTTGTGGCCAGAGCCGATGGCTTTACGAGCAACGAACTGTTGTTTTGTGCTTTCACTGGAGGATTAGTCAAAGTTTGAGTTTACAATTTAGCATATTATCACTATATGGACTAAGGCTGTTTTCATTCGGTTTGATTGTTTTGTCCAAACCTGAGTTTGAATCCGCCTCCTTACCTCTGGGCTCTTTTAACTTGAATTATTTGACTTCCAACTGCGTTACGTTTACAGCCTTTACCGCTGTAACTAGATAATGACTTGGGAGAAGAAGATGCTAGCATAAAGTTTGTCTGAACAACACTTCTGTCTGTATGTGGTGGATGCACTGAGATGCAAAACACATGAGCTGCTTGGCAAAGGCCGTAACTGTGGTGAAAAGCATCATACTATCAAAAATACAAATTAGGGTGTATTCCTTTAATAATAATTATTTACATATTATACCAATATTTCTAAGCAGCCATTATTTGATTTTATTCATTGATTATTTATTAAATATTATCATCATTTTATTTGAATATTATAAAACGTTTTAACAAAATATTTTTGTAATTTAAAATTGATCAAATTAATAATATTTTAATTATTAAATAATAAATACACATTTTGTATTTATTTGTTTGTTTGTTAATATAAATGAGAGTTTTCATTAAATATTACTTAATTCAAATATTATAAAATAGTTTGTTGTAATATTTATAGTAGGTATTTATATATTTTTAATTGTTTAATTACCGCCCCTGATTTCATGTTATATGTTTGTGTCTGAACTGGCATATTTTTGCATCATCCGCTTGATTACTAGTGTCAGCTGTATACCACTGCAACTAGGTAACAACTCTTTTATTCATGTTTCAGTTGCATTGGATTGATCAACAACACTTTAAATGCACATACACAGCAGCAGAACTTTTGCTTGTTGTTTTGATGTATTACAAAAGATGCAAAAACCATGAATAAATAAATTCCATTCTACTAAAACAAACTGAACTCTCAAGTCTAAGGGCCTAAATGAAAATCTGTAGCATTCTCATATATTTTGTGATGTTTCAGCACAAATAATTAAATTCCTGCTCATTAAACACACTCACACACACACACACACACACACACACACACACACACACACACACACACACACACACACACACACACACACACACACACACACACACACACACACTCACTCACTCACACACACACACACACACACACACACACACACACACACACACACACACACACACACACACTCTCTCTCTCTCTCTCTTGAAACATGCTAGTGTGTGATTGTAAGAAAGTAGTGATGAGAAACAAAGTGACAGAACATAATTATTACAGGTTGTACAATCACCTTAAAGTCCAGCAGGCGTCTAATTGCTGGTAATAGCAGAGAGAGACGGCTTCAGTGATGACGAACAGACATATTCAAACTAATGTTCTCTGTCTTCACAGCTCTTAATCTGACCAACAGAGCAGTGACCTTCTCTGAGTGGCCTTTCGGTTTTAATGAAAGGTCTTCTGAGAGGTTAAGTGAGTCCTTTGAAAGAGGATCGTACTTAAACTCTTGAAAAAAAGAGAGAGCGGGAGAAAGTAAGTGGGAGCGAATGAGATGGAAAGCAGCAGAATAAGGTTAAAGCTATTTAGTGGCCTACTTTTGTTTGTCCTCAGGCACAGAGCGAATCTGCCAAGGTAAATACCTGGGTTTACAGGGCATTGACCCAGTAATGTGTTTTCATTGTTAAAGAAAGCGTGATCCAGCCTTGTGTTGTGTAGCTGCACGCTCAGCCTCAGGGACGCAGCGCAGCGTGCTTTCAGAGAGCTGCTATCTGGACACACAAACCCACCGTATGAGTCATACTGGGACTTTTCTGGCAGTGGGAAGGGGTAGAGATGAGGAGATGGTGCTGTTCTGCGGCTGATGTTGGTATCACAAGTTATGAATTATGTTGTTTTTGCATGCAGTTTGCATTTTATATTTCATTTTGTGTTTGCTCTTTTGCAAACTCATATATGTTTGACTTATTTTCATGTTATTTCACTTCAAGTTTTTGTCTTTGCAGTAGTTTTTTGTTTTGTTTAATAAAGTTCAATAAGAAACTATTTTTTTAATTAGAAAATACAAAAAACTGCAAGTAGCTGGAAAATGAATTAAATATAAAATTGTACCTATAAAGATTCTATTTAGAGTTTAAATTGTATTATACAGACTCAAATTTCAAGAAAAAAAATTATATTGTAGATTTATACATTGTTAAAAGTTACATCTTTTTAATTTATTTATTCGTTACAAAATTGACATAATCAGATTTTGGAATTTGATTAAATTAGAATATACAGACAGTATATTTATTTATAAAAACAATGTGAAAACAATTGTAAAAACATTTATTTTCAGTTGATTTTTGTTTGTATTTTAGTTTGCATGTAATATTTAATTTCTGTTTTGGTTATTTGCATACTGTAATTTGTTTGAGCTATTTACATATTTCACTAGTTTTAGTCTTTACAATAGTTTTTAATCAATAATTACAACAATGTAAACACTGACAAAATAGCACTGACACCATTTTTCAATAATATTGGCTTTATTTACTACTAAAAATAAAACGAATGAACTAATAATCACAGTGTAGTTTGGTCACAGTGGTTATGGATAGCGATGGTTTATTCTTCTGAGCTTGACAGACTGTGCAGGTGATTTTTGATTATGATGCTGCATGAACGAGTGACTGCAGAATGAAGCATCTGTTCAGTACGAGCAGTCAGTGTTGTGTGAGTCTACCGTGCAGCTGACGCTGAGATCCTCCGTCCTCTCTCTACAAACAGAGTTCTGGGCAAAGAATACACACGATTACTTTGGCACTCTACTTTCTCATATTAGAGTTACATTCTGTAGAGCGAACACTTTCATAAACAACTTCCAAAGTTCTGTTTGGATTTGATATTTACATAATTGTTTTATAATTTTATTTAATTTTATGTGAAAGTAGAATGTTCACAACAATGACACTTTCTTTCACTACATATCCTTTTATTCTAAGTGTTTAATGAACAAGTGTTTAGTGAAGTTAATGAAATCAATCCAACGGGAATATATTCAAAAACAAATATCAAAGATCAGGAAGATTTTGTATCATTGGATTGATCAAATTCAGTGACATTAAGAACTTTGAACTTTCTATGTGTCAAAGAATCCTAAGAATATTAATAATACAATTATTTATTTATTATGCCAGTGCATGTTATTGCAAATATTAATTAAATGAATGAATTAATGAATAAATACAGTATTTATTAAATAAATAAAAATTAAATTAAAATAAAATACATTTGTTTTGGAACCTCATGTATAATATAATATAATATCATGTAACATAGCGTAACATTTAAATGCAAGTTTTAAGAAATAAAAAAATAAAATTTTTAATTAATTTGGTCTCGTTTTAATTTTGACTCATGTTGCGAGTTTCTGTGAATAAATACATATTAGTCAATGCATCAGTGCATTTCCATATAATATAATAAAATATGTACATTTATATATTTATTTAAGTGAATAAATAAATAAATACATTTTTGAATAAATACATTTTTTTATTTATGTATTAGATAAATACACATTTTGTTTTATAAAAAAATGTAAACCTAAACATTATATAAGCAGTATATTTATATCCCCACAAAAATATGAAGCACCACGACTGTTTTCAACATTGATAATATACATTTTTATTGATAAACAAATCTGAATATTAGAATGATGAGCCTGGAGAATGGCCTCTCAGGAATTAATTATATATATTTTTACAATGGATTCAAATATAGTTATTTAACAGTTAACAACAGTTATTTTAAACTGTATTAATATTTCACAACATTACTGTTTATAATATTGTGAAATATTGTGAATATTAAAATATAATATTGAGAATATAAATAAACATTGGTCAGATTGCTAAATCGTGTTTTTACCAATTGCGGAATATTGTTCGTATACGTCCCTCACTTGATTCTGGAGACGCTGAAACTATTATCCATGCTTTTATAATGTCCAGATTGGATTACTGTAACTCATTATATAATGGCTTACCTGCCAAAGTTATTAATCATCTCCAAATGGTACAACAAATCTGCACATATCACTCCCATCCTTCACCAACTTCACCGGCATCCAGTGACCAAACGTATTCAGTTCAAACTCTTAGTTTTATCTTAGAAGGCCCATCACCTCACACCTCAATACCTAGTCGAGTGCAACCGTATGTTCCTGCACGGACTCTCAGATCTAGCAATTATATCTGGCTTGTTGTGCCCAAAACTCTCTACGGTGGGTGGTAGGGCTTTCTGTATTATAGGCCCTAAGCTATGGAACGAGCTGCCCCATAATATCCGTGCCGCCTCCTCTCTCCAGACCCTTAATCTATTCACTCCGTTCTCTAAATAACTCATTTACCTCTCTGCTTCTCAATGTCTCACCTTCTGGACATAATTGATGTTCATCATATGATTGCATGACCTCTTGTTGTTAATGATCTGTAGTTCTGTCGTCAACCCCTGTTTGTCTGAATGTCCTCTCTGATTGTCTGAAAGTCCTCTCTGTTTGTCTGAATGTCCTCTCTGTTTGTCTGAAAGTCCTCTCTGTTTGTCTGAATGTCCTCTCTGATTGTCTGAAAGTCCTCTCTGTTTGTCTGAATGTCCTCTCTGTTTGTCTGAATGTCCTCTCTGTTTGTCTGAAAGTCCTCTCTGATTTGTCTGAATGTCCTCTGATTGTCTGAAAGTCCTCTCTGTTTGTCTGAATGTCCTCTGTTTGTCTGAATGTCCTCTCTGATTGTCTGAAAGTCCTCTCTGTTTGTCTGAATGTCCTCTCTGTTTGTCTGAATGTCCTCTCTGTTTGTCTGAATGTCCTCTCTGTTTGTCTGAATGTCCTCTCTGATTGTCTGAAAGTCCTCTCTGATTGTCTGAATGTCCTCTCTGTTTGTCTGAATGTCCTCTCTGTTTGTCTGAAAGTCCTCTCTGTTTGTCTGAATGTCCTCTCTGATTGTCTGAAAGTCCTCTCTGTTTGTCTGAATGTCCTCTCTGTTTGTCTGAATGTCCTCTCTGATTGTCTGAATGTCCTCTCTGATTGTCTGAATGTCCTCTCTGATTGTCTGAAAGTCCTCTCTGTTTGTCTGAAAGTCCTCTCTGTTTGTCTGAATGTCCTCTCTGTTTGTCTGAATGTCCTCTCTGATTGTCTGAAAGTCCTCTCTGATTGTCTGAATGTCCTCTCTGATTGTCTGAATGTCCTCTCTGATTGTCTGAATGTCCTCTCTGATTGTCTGAATGTCCTCTCTGTTTGTCTGAATGTCCTCTCTGTTTGTCTGAATGTCCTCTCTGTTTGTCTGAATGTCCTCTCTGATTGTCTGGTGTATTTTGTTTGCTTGTATTATTTTGTAAAGCATCCTTGGGTTCTTGAAAGGCGCTATACAAATAAAACATTATTATAATTATATATCTTACCATATTAAAGCCTTGTCAACCCCAAACTTTTGAATAATAATAACATTCTTTCAATTTTGTCCATTTCATTGAAATGCCTACAATATGACTGAGCCACGAGCAGCGCTGAAATCTCATTAGTATGAGCCCAGCCTTGTTTTGCAGCTGATACGAGTGAGGAATACATCCAGATGATGGCGTCATCACTTATGTTTAGTGTGCGTCTGTGGCAGAGCGATTGATGATCCCAGCAAACGCAGCCTTGAGAAGTCAGAGGTCTGAACTAATGGTTTGTAATGACACGCTGCAGGATCCCGAGGGGTCGCCGGGTGCTGCTGATGGTGGGACACTTCTGAAATGAAGTCACAAATCAAGATGCACTTATTACTGTGTTGAGCGGCTCTTGGCTCGTGTGGATCTGGACAGGTGCGCTCGCACATTTGTGGCCATTTCAGCAGGTGTGTTCTGAACAGGTGTCTGCCAACAACAGATGAATCGCTCGAAGGAAGCACAAGTGCTGCTTTCACACAGTCATATACAGAAATATACTCTTAGAAATACATTGGAGACCTGATGGCACCTTTATGGGTTTCTGTCCATCAATGCATTTTATTGCAAAGATTAATTGAATGAATTAATTATTATACACATTATATTAAATATAAACATTTTGTATCAGTAATTTAATAAATCAATTTTATTTTAATTTAATGTTATATGTTATTTTATTTTGGTGAAACGATCCAAAATACTTATCTGTAGACTATATAATCTATTATCAAGAATGTTTTAAATCTCTGAATAATTTTTAATGGCTCTTCTCAAGATGTTTACATAGCCAAAAGTGGTATATGATCAGAAGAGGAAGAACCTTAATTCCTAAGAGTGTTTGTCTAGTAGATTTAGAAGTGGGTCACGGAATACAGGGCAGAAGAACCGTCCTGAAACGATGAACAAACAGAAGCAGGCAGGATTTAGTGTGAGAGGGATTCTCCGTAGCTTAAGAAAGAAAGATGAATGAAGATGAGATTACAGGAGGATCCGAGGGCTGATCGATGGCTCCGCGTGCAGTAACTACAGCAGAGTTTCCCAGCACTGAACTCATGAGCAGCTTCACGCCAGCGTTCGTATGGAAGACCATTCAGCAGAAGGTCACTTCGTTATGAAGCCACGGAAACACTTTTTCTCTTTTATCAGGTGTTTGTTTTGTTTTTCATGGATCCGTTTTGCTTTGGAAATAAATAGCAAGCCTGGCAAATGTCAACATGAGCACATTGATTGCCACAGCTGAACCCAATTCCATCGAGTGAGGACAGAAAATCAGTGGATTGAGTTATCTGAGGCTCAGGTCCTGACCTTTGTGCTCAGGTCTGTGATAGCGGGAGCCTTTATTGATAACATTTCTCAATACGGGTCTTCTGAATAGTGATCGGAGCAACTTCACCATGAGACAGAGCATCGATTACAAATGTCTCGGTCGATGCCGGTCACAACAGAAGTTGAGAGAAGAGGGCAGTTTGGACCAGAATCAATTATTATATTATTTTTTTAGAAGAGTTTTCCACATCCGGCCAGTCAAGCTTAATTTTTTGGGGCTTCCAGCATGCTTTGTATATATTTATTATGTATGGTTTTGTATTTATTATGATTAGTTCCCTATGTATTTAAATATTATTGTACTGAAAATAGAAAAGTCACCTTTATGACAAGATCACTCAAATAGCATAATTTTTGTCACATGAAATTATTATTATAAAAAAAATATATGTATATATTTTTTTTGGAGCAATTTACATATTTCAATTAATTTATAGAAACAAATAGAAATAAACTAAACCAAATCAATGTTTTGTGTGATATAAATATTTCAGTAATAATAATAAAATCAACAACTACTGTTTAAATTAAGTTTTATTTTTATCAGTTTTATTTATTGATTATCTTTTTTATCCTTCTAAGTCAAATAAAATGTTGGTTTATCAGTTACTTTATCAATGTTTCTATTAAGTAAATCAATGTTTGCTGTAAGAATGCATGTTCATATATTATTGATTTGAAACAAGTATTATGCAACATTATATGTGTCTTTACCGTCAATTTTGATCAGTTTCATGAGTTTTAATATTGCCATCTTGGATTATTATATTAGTTTTATAAATGTATATGGATAAAAGGCCTATTCTCCTGTTCATAGCAAACCGAGTCCTAGCTAACATCAATTCACATCTGTTTCTTCACTTAACCGTGGTATAGGCCATACTATAGACCGTGAACGGATGTGTGCTGTACATTTTCATACCGATTGCCCTCAGGGAGTGATTTGATGTTCCTCGGGGGACGTTCAACAAAAGGCTTCGCACTTAGAAAACTAACACCGAACGAATCGCTCTGCCCTCAGCTTCCGAGCATACAGGACTGTAATGTTATTTAGAACGAGGCTGCTCAGGATATCACATAAGTTGCTCGTGGCTGTTATTTTATATTTAGTATATATACTGTAGGTACAAAGGCAGGGGAGATCCTGTCAGAGCCGTGATGGCAAGACGGCCAATCCTGGCCATTGAGTTTATGTCTATAACCTCTCATGCTCTATAAACATAAATTGTTCCATCTATCACAAAAGCACAATTATCAGCAAAATCTCAAGCCACTGCTTCTGTTATCATTATTTACGCAGAATTCTTTTCACCCCTTAGCGAAAGCACATAATAGCGTTTAGATTGATTCAGACCAAATGTACTAGAGTATTTTTATTGCAACAGGGACTGTGAAATGACTTTAGAGGAATGGAGCGCATCAGTTCTGCAAGCCGTTGTGACGTTAAGCAGGTGACGGGTCGAGAAACAGAGGCGAAAGTGTTAAAGAATAAACACGATTACTCTGAAAGCTATTGGTTCAGGACGAATAAAGTGGTTGAGACAAGTTGAGAAACAGCCGCTTAAATGGCATCAGCGAACAGAACCCAACACACAAACACACACATATCGCAGCTGTGTATTGATATTCCCAATGCTCTTTGGGAAACGTGGACACCTTTTTCTGATAATCTTCTCAGACTATTCCTGGCACGCTTCTCTTCGGCCCCGCCGGTGAAATCGATGCCAGGCCGGATGGAAATTTGGTTAGAGACACCGGGTGCGCTTGTAATCCCATCATGCTCCGAGTCACAGACACATTTCAGCCAGAGTTAAATATGGTTGTTTGATGGGCCACCGTGATCGATTTCTTCTTTCGGCGGTGTTATAACTCCATCGCGGGCCTGCAGAGCAGCTTTTATTGCCACGGCTGCTCTCGAGGGCGGCGCTAATGTTGCACTAAACTCGGAGCGTGTGCGTGCAAATGGCAGCGATTAGAACACAAACTGAGCTCTGGAGGAACATCCGAGGAAGTGATGCATTGTCTACATGTAAGGCAAAAAGGATTTTTTTGAAATGTTGAAAAACTGAGTGTGTTGCAGAAAATGTTTAAGTGGTTAAGCATAAAAAAACACCTTTAGATGATGTCAGCCTCTTGGTCTTTTTTAATCTAAATAATAAATGACAAGGGACACAAATAATAGCACATTGAAAATGTTAATATACACCATCAGCTCTTACAACACTGCACATCTTTGAGGTTTGCATTCTTTGTATTGAGCCAGCAGGTCAATCTGTGACATTTAGATCTTCTATCGGTCAGAAATCTTTTAGAAGTGGGTATTTCATAGCAGAATAGAGCCGGCCCTGAATGTGAGTTTGCAGTGAGTTGAAGAGAGAATGAAAATATTGTCCCAGGAATCATACGAATATAAATATAAGTCTATTATAAATGGTGGCCAGGATGTGGAGTTTCATCTTGGAGTATTATTTTATTTTATTTCATTTATTTTTGCTGCCTTGATGATATTAGTCATTTCAGAGACAGAATTCTTACATTCAGATCAAACATTTCAAAGTCACACTTTTTTCTCACTAGAATAATGTGTAGCAATGAATTGCTCGCAATAAGAACTTGTTTTAAAATAGAAAAAATATTTCAATTATGATTTTATGTTCACTTAATTTAAGTTCATGGCCCAGGTCATGTTGCAAATAGGTATTTATTCTATCATCTTACATTTACATTTATGCATTTATCAGACGCTTTTATCCAAAGTGACTTACAGTGCATTCAGGTTATACATTTTTTGTCAGTATGTGTGTTTCCTGGGAATTGAACCCACAACCTTTTGTGCAGCTAACGCAATACTCTACCACTGAACCTCAGGAACACTTAATGTTATCTATTATTAATATTGTCTGTGTGACTAATATTTTACTCACTGAAGATATATGTTTGAATTTAAACACATTTTATTATTTATATTACACATTTTGCACATTTACAATACATGTTTCAACATACAAAAAGCATAATCTGAAATGGATTCCTTTTAATAACATGTTAATCAGGAGAGCAATAAAACAGTAAATATTTTGACAGAGCAGCATAATTTACACCTACATTTACAGGTGCATAAGGCAGTGAAGTGAGGAAATATAATTCCAAACGCAGATCCCAGATTATTAATCCTACTAATCAGAGACGGACGTGTGTTTGCCTTTAGTGCTCTCAGTATTTTGTAACTCTGGTGCCTATTGAATTCAGTAGGTTCCATAATTCCCTGTGTTCCTCTACCTGCACATTCATATCCTCCATTTACGGCACTGGGACTCTCTACTCCCAATTCACATCAAACGTCCCTTGTGAGACGAGTGCAGACAAACAAATGAAGAATAAATAAAGCTGCGTTACAAATGTCAGCTAGTGCTCTCGGCGGCGTCGCATGGGAGTAAAAAAAGCTCCAAAATAATGAGACATTATGAACAAGTGCAGTTTATCTCAGTGCGCGCAGGAGCGTGAATCAAACCTCTCTCTTTCCTGCGACTTCCAGAGGGTTATTGGAGAACATGGATCAGATTGTCAGAGTCTCACCCAGAGGACTGGGTCACCTTAGCTCTAGTTTACAATTGTGTTTCTGCTGCTACATCTCATTCTGCTGTGTGTAAGGCCAACACCAGATTATGTTAACCTCATTTATACAAGATGGAGTTTACAGCATGATACGGAAATACAAAATACTGTTTTGCTGGTGCGGTTGGTTTGGGTGGCTGGGGTAGTTTGGGGAATGAAAATGGAAATTATCATTAAACATATTCTGCTTTATCTATTGTTGTTTCGTCTTGGCACATCATGTTCACTGACTGGCTACAGAGTCAGAGTGCACAGGCTTCTTTTACAGTCTGTTTGGAAAGATGTGTTTGCAATATATCAAAAATGGCACACTGAGGACTTTTAAGGATAAGGTATGGATTTACCAAAATCTGCAAGCTTAGTGACATCAAATCTTTACAAATATATTCAGTTTTATCTGCCTCAGGTTTCTTTTTCTTTCTTTCTTTCTTTCTTTCTTTCTTTCTTTCTTTCTTTCTTTCTTTCTTTCTTTCTTTCTTTCTTTATTTATTTAATTTTTAACTAAAAAGGGAAGTTATTAAGATACAGAATTATTATATTTTGATCAAACATTATTTTATTTTTTTACTTTTTTTATTCTTATTAATTGTTCACAATAAGACCATAAATTATTTTGTTTGCTTGTTTATTTGTTTATTAATTTTTTTTACAAGTAAGTTATCTAATGCATCTATTTCAACATTCTATTCTTTTCTATTGATTAAAATTGTCATACAGACATTTTAGCTGATTTAGTTTTTGGATATGCCAAAGTTTACACGGTCACTATCAACACAGCTTTATAATACCAGTGAGTATATATATATATATATATATTTTTCATAATTTTTTCTGCATTTTATTTGATTTGTTTATTCATTTAATTTGTTTGCATCCTGGATAATGTTAACTAAAAAGGGAAGTCATTTGTGACCCTGCACCACAAAACCATGTCATAAGGGTCAATTTTTTTTACATTGGGATTTATACATCATCTGAAATCTGAATAAATAAGCCTTTTCATTGATGTATGGTTTGTTAGGATATGACAATATTTGTCTGAGATACAACTATTTGAAGTAATAAAATAATTCTTAAAATGTTTAAAGCGTCTTTAAAGCTGTCCAAATGAAGTCCAGTGCAATTACTAATCCAAAAATAGGTTACATTTACAGTCAGAAATTTACAAAATATCTTCATGGAACATGACCTTTACTTAATGTTCTAATGATTTTTGACCTATGCAGTGTATTGATAGCTATTGTTACAAATATACCTGAGCTACATAAGAATGGTCTTGTGGTCCACGGTCCTATTTAAGTTTCAATAAAACACAACAAAGACAAACTTTTTGTCTGTGTCATGTAACAATTGGTTATTCCATTCTATCCTTTTCTACAAACATTTCTATTGAGGTAGTGACAGCAGATCTTTTAAATTTTTCTTATAAAAAGTTTTCTTTAAGACTGCCGCACCTTATGCAGGTTAGTTTATAATATTTCTTTAATAACCCCATCTCTAAATTGTGCATGTGAACTTTTATCGACACTTTAGATTATAACACAATATTAGGTTAGCACATATCAGTAAGATTGCTTTTCCTGTCTAAAATGCCAAAATAAGCTGTAATATGGGGCTGCCCTTATGACATCATCAACGGGAGACTATCCACAGCATATTCGGCTTCATCTTCTGAATTATATTTGTGAAATAATCAATCCTTATTACTTTTGGACGGACAGACTCTACACAATTTTTACAGCTCACAGAGCTTGCCTTATCATTATTTGAATGACTTTTTTCAATGCCGACCTATTATTGTTGCATAGATGATCGTTTCATATCAACATGACTGTAAATGGCACATCAAATACAAAACTCGCGGCTTAGCATGCATGTCTAAGTGGGCCGTTCTTGGCCAGAGTGTGCTGCAGCGTGGACCAGATTGTAGTCATAAGTCTGCTTTAACGAGTTCAACCCTTCCATCTCTCTCTTCCTCTCTGGCAGACGGTTTTCTCTCTCTAACTCTCTCCATTGTCATTTTACACTTCTGACATCCATGACTGCGCTTGGATGCAGATTGCCATTTTCGATCGGATTGCCATATGGTAACGTCCCCGCTGGACAATGCAACAGGATGCTAAGTGGCTCTGGAACGTGAACCAGCCGGGCTCGAGTTAACGCCTCGCACGTCTAATTGAGAGCCGGCACAAAGCCGTTCCTCCATCTCAAGCCCATTCAGATCATCTATTGTTTTAGAGCTGCCTCTCGCTGCACAATAGAGCGCTTTATTTCTCATCGGCCTTGACAGCGAGAGGGAAGAGGCTGCTATTTTTAAAAGCACGTGGGTGACCGCGTTAGCTAATAAACGCTCGCATTACACCAGCCAGCGCAGAGAAGAAGAAGGAGAGAGAGAGAGAGAGAGAGACATGACACGCTTGGGCATTCAACAATTTGCAGCTGCACAATCCTGACTTCTCATTACACGGGAAATCCACTCCATCAGCCGCAACGCTCCTTCAGACACCACCTCCTATGTTTTATTTAAAGCTCTAGTATTACCAGTGAACACAGGCAAACAGGCACCAGCCATTCTCTTGCTAATGATGTAGTCACATATCACAAAGCTAGAAGTCAATTCTGTGCGTTTTACCCCCCCTTCTCTCGCGGCTCGATGCGATTTACCGTTCACGGTCATTTAGGAAGACACATTTGCGACTGGCTTGCTTCCGCTCGCCGTGAAAAAGGAAACAGATTCGCATTAGATGAACTGGATGTTCCCTGCCAGCGGTGCTTGATGGATGGTTATATATGTGCTGCTCCAGCAGCGTTTGTCTCTAATTGGAGTCTTATGACATCTGTAAATATATGGGCATTGACTGGCCGGTCAAATGCATTAGCTATTGTGGTGGTGGCACCTCATTTGTTTTCGCCACAAAATACTTTTTACGCCGCATGCAGACAGTTTCATAAACACGGTGTGTTTGCACTTTCCAGAGCTTTATGAAAGCCAGGTGACATTTTTGGATGCCCAATGCTGGGACGATGCTAGTAGCACAACAGAATGCTAAAAAGCTTAGTGATATAGCACATCTAAATTGACTTTTGCTTTTGTTTGTCATTCCGTTATTTTTCTTTCATTTTATTTGCAGATGTTTCAAAGACAAAAAGCTTTCATCATAAGCTTTAAAAAATATTTTGCACATTAACAATTTTATGTATATCTTATCTTATCTTATCTTATCTTATCTTATCTTATCTTATCTTATCTATCACTATGGTTTTGGTTTTAGGTAATCCAGACTTTCTAAAATCAATCAATCAATCAATCAATCAATCAATCAATCAATCAATCAATCAATCAATCAATCAATCAATCAATCAATCAATCAATCAATCAATCAATCAATCAATCAATCAATCAATCAGTTTAAAAATAAAATACAAATAAGTAATACAAAATCATTTAATCACCTTAAAGAACACCATGTTGCTCCAAATCTGATTAATATATAATTGATTAATTGATTGATTTGTTTTTTGTTTGTTTTTGTATTATTATTATGATTATTATGTGATACACAAAATAATATATATTTTTGAAAAATAACTATAACTAAAAATAACTTTTGGTCCATACTATTTTGTTTTCAGACCCCATTGAAAAATGTAAACTGCTGGAAAAAACATTTCTATGTATGTGTGCATTATGAATATTTACATTGACTCTTTTTCTTTTTCTTATTTTGAAATTAAATCATACAGACTGAAACGACATGAGGGCGACGAAATGATGACAGTTTCCAGTTTATGGATAAACTATCCGTTTAACGCAGTAATTCAATGCTGGTTAATGTAGTAAGTTTCAAGTATTTTTGCTGTCTTTTTGTCTTGCTGAATACACCCTGTTATCATAAAATAGGTTGCAAATATTATTTCATGTTCATTTAATCCATTACATGCTAAACAGTTTAACTTTTCCTCACGTCTACAGCCAAAATAATAAATTAATATATCAGCAGATTTCTGTCACTTGCGTCAGCAGTGGAGTTACTTAGACTTTCATTTGCAAATCCAGACAATAGTTTCTAGTAAGATTATAATTACTTTAGAGTGCTCCAGCATTAATTGCTAATGCCATGAATTTTGGCACAGAGAGCTAATTTATAGAGTTAATGTGTTTTATCACTAATAGCACAGTGATTAGTGATTGTTACCTCATATTACTTCTGTATGAGTTTCTCCAGAGTGTTCAAATAACTGTGGCACACTTCTTATCGCTTGATCACGACAAGAGCCATTTATCTCCATTAAGGCTGACAGCCTGGGCGTGTTTGCATGTGGCGGGAAACTGTCTGCGCGTTAAACTACCTGATGCATGTATGTTTGCTTAAAGGAATAGTTAACCCCACAATTAATAATACTTACTATCAGGAAATCCAATATGTAGATGAGTTTGTTTCTTCATGGGAACAGATTTGGAAACATTTAGCATTACAATACTTGCTTACCAATTTATCCACTGCAGTGAATGGGTGCCGTCAGAATGAGACTCCAAACAGCTGATAAAAACATCACAATAATCCACAAATAATCCACACCACTCCAGTCCATCAAATAACATCTTGAGAAGCACAATGCTGTGTCTTTATAAGAGACAAATTCATCAAGACAGTTTTAACTTCAAACCGCTGCTTTCGGTTAAAATATGAGTCCTCAATAAGTAATATAGCTTTCTACAGTGAAAAAGTTGTTTCATCTGAATGAAAGTTGTCTCATCTGAATGAACAAACCAATACAGTTAAAAACTGTTCTAAATAAAGATGTCGATGGATTTTGATGTGAGAGGATAGCAGGAGATTTTTACTGCAAGAAGCGTTATTATGGATTATGAACTTATATTTTGGCTAGAAGTGACGGTTTAAAGTTAAAATGTCTCTCTTAGGGTGAATCCCATTTCTCTGTCCCCTATCCCTTGTCCCTCGAAATCGAGTGGTAAGCGCTAGCGGTGAAAACATACCCTATGAAATGAGACACCACTTGGTTATGGTTACGTCATCATACATCGTCGCTAGCTGGCTGCTACGTCCCCAGAAGTGACAAGTGTTGATCACAAACTTGCCGTCTGCAAGCGTGTGTATGTCGATTGCGTGGGTTTTAGTGATGTTTTCTCTCGTCAGAGAAACGTGGGACTGTTGTGCAAATCAGCAATGTAACGTTAGCGTGGAAAAATAGCAATTTTTAAAAACGTTTCAATTAAGAACATGGTTGCAAATATATATGTAAGTTACAGGACTGTGTAGAGCACAAAACAAGACTATCGTAATTTTAAATCAATTATTTAAGACGAAAATACTCTCTTGATGATCTGGCCGCAGTGTGTTCTGGGTACCCCTTGGTTTCAAGTAAGCTCGCAAAAATTCTTGGTTTTAAGGGGTATCTACTCCTTCCACTTACCCCTACCCCTCGGTCAAAACCAGAATAGGGACAGCCCTTACTCTCACGTGAACGTGCAAAACTAATGGGAAGGGGTAAGACAGAGATTTGGGATTCACCCTTACAAACACATAGCTTTTCACTTCACAATGTGTTTTTATTGTGATTATTGTGATGTTTTTTATCAGCTGTTTGGCCTTTCATTCTGGCGGCACCCATTCACTGCAGAGGATCTATTGGTGAACAAGAGAACGTGATGCTACATTTCTTCAAATCTGTTCTGAGGATGAAACAAACTCATCTTGGATGGCCTGAGTAAAATTTCATCAAATATTAACTTTTGGCTGAACTTTTTTTTAATGATCAAACATTGATGAGGGATAGTTGTGTCACATGGGGTCAGGTTTCAGTGGGCGGGGCTAAGCGTGTGATTCAGCACAGTTGTGTCGTCTGGTGGCACTCTTTGCTTTCGGAACGCCGCTCTGCTTCCAAAACTGTTTCTCTGACAGTTGCCATGGAAACTGGGAGACTCTGATTCGCCCTAAGAAGTTTGTGTATGAGTGTGCATATGAGTGCATGAGAGAAAGATAAACATGAGGCTTATTGTTGCATTACAGTTACAATCTGTTCTTATCTACACCTGACCAAGTGTATGTGTGTGTGTGTGCATGTATAAAGGACATTGATGGTTTATTTTAGTGCATCTTGCAGTTTTTGTGAGGCCCATTTCATCATTGCACGATATGTGCGGTGGAAAATCATTCGTTTTTGGCTGCCTGTGTGCTGATGGGAGATTTTTATTCCATGCAGCAACCCGTGCTCAAATGATCTCCATGCTCAAATATCTAATAAGCTTTTTTTATTTAATAGATTATGTAAATGGCAATAAAAGGGGTTTCTTCCCCCTCCAAATACTTATCAGAAAGAAGTTATTAAATGATGGGAGAGGGGGGCCACCGCATGGGGGGTTACCATGGCGACGGACCGGAGTGCCGGCAGTGATTTGTGGGAAAGCGCATGGTATTTTCTTCTTATTCTGCAACACGGACCTGACTCGCATTTGCAAAACTTCTTGTAATATAAGCTAATTTGTGTTTCCTAAAGCAAGCATCGCTGTTATTATAGCTCATACTTGGTTACAAACCACTAATGTGCTGTATTAAACTTTTAGGCATAAATATTTGTGCTACAGACATTATGTGTGACCATCCGGAATCGCGTACTGTCTGAGTATGTACTACGATTGCATTTGAACTTACTTCGTGACAGTTAAAATAGTATGTTTTTATAATATGAATATGAGAATGAAATATGGATGTGTCACATCTGCAATTTGCATGCCCAATGATGACCTCACGGGATAGGAAAGTGTCCAACAAATGCACTCTTTAGTATCTCGGCAGCGGTAGTAGCTCCTGCTGTTTTATAAATACGGTGAATTTGGACATAGTACTCTTTTGGCATATTTTTTTCGCATGCTATATACTAGGGAAGTATTTGATTTTGCCTGTAAGAATCCATCTAGCAACCACTCACAATGTCCTAAAGTGTTAAAAATGTTTGTCATTTTACTGGCAAAAGACTGAAAATGGCAAGTGAATGTTTGTTTGTGTGTTTATTTATTTATGTTTGTTAATTGGTTTACTTTAAAAAAGAACAAGTCATCTAAAATGTTGTGAAATAAGGTAAATTGACATTCTCTGAATACCTGTGTAACACTTCATAATGGATGGTTTTTCATTGAAATTACTATGTTTATTCTTATTTATTTTTCTTAGTTATGCACGAGGGTTTTATGTTGCATCTTATATTGTTAAATGAATGTTTATGGCATTACGTCAGTCTTGTGATTTTTAAATCTTGTTGATTACTTATAAAGCCCTGAATGGTTTAGCTCCTCACTACTTGAGCAAGCTCTTATCGCATTATAGTCCTCCACGTCCACTGCGTTCTCAAAACTCTGGCCATTTGATAATATCTAGAATATCAAAATCAACGGCGAGCGGCAGAACCATTTTCTATTTAGCGCCCAAACTCTGGAACAATCTACCTAACACTGTTCGGGTGGCAGACACACTCTGTCAGTTTCAATCTAGATGAAAGACCCATCTCTTTAACCTGGCTTACACACAGTGTTGGGGAAAGGTACTTTTAAAAGTAATGCATTACATTATTGCGTTACTCACTAAAAATTACGTTACTTAGTTACTTTTTATGGAAAGTAATGCCTTCCGTTACATTTGCACTAATTTCGGATTGCTTTTTTAAATATGAGCACTAAAGTCATTATTACTTATTAGTATGATTGAACTGGATCAAAGGTCAGCAAAGACACTGGTTAATAAAATGGGATTAGATACATTTGTGTTATTTAACATTGATTTATTGCAGGTTTGCGTCATATTCTGAGTTTGCATTTCACTGTTTTAATAACTTTTTATGAATACTAGATCTGTTTTTATGTGAGTGAGATGAAATAATGCACATTCACATTTAGTCTATAACTACAGTAACATCATGTTCACACACAACGCCTCTGTACTTCTGATTTCTCTCAACATGGGGACAGGAGACTTGTCAGTCAATAAATGAGAAACCAGAGTATCTGGCATTACTTTTTTGAAAAAGTAACTCAGATATTTTCTTGTAAATTAAAAAGTAATGCGTTACTTTACTAGTTACTTGAAAAAATTATTTAGTATTTTCCTCAATTCGTGGAAAAGCTGTTTGTTTTATTTACTTATTTATTTATTGGTAATTTCCTAAGTCGTTTTCTGACTAGTTTTGTATACTTGTAGAATTTAGTCATTTATTTTAACATATTGTAATATATACTGTATATATATATATATGTGTGTTTTTACCTGAAATGTCCCTACCGTGATTCTGTGGCTTCTGTGTTCCTGTGGCTCAGT
The DNA here is from genome assembly GCA_027564155.1 of Gymnocypris eckloni scoliostomus. Taxonomy (NCBI): domain Eukaryota; kingdom Metazoa; phylum Chordata; class Actinopteri; order Cypriniformes; family Cyprinidae; genus Gymnocypris; species Gymnocypris eckloni. The sequence continues at coordinate 28,527,521 of CM050423.1, forward strand.
GGTAGAGCATTGTGTCAGCAGCGCAAAAGGTCGTGGGTTCAATTCCCAGGGAACACACATACTGACAAAAAATAAATATATAAATGTATAACCTGAATCACTGTAAGTCGCTTTGGATAAAAGCGTCTGCTAAATGCATAAATGTAAATGTACTGCATTTTATGGTAAAGTCAAGTCACTATTATTTGTATAACGCTTTTAAGAATGCAAATAAATTGTGTCAAAGCAGCTTTACATCAGCTCAAAAGCATGACTCACAAACACTTTTAATTAACTACATACAAATACACAACACTCACTGTCACACCAGGCATTTTCGTTCCTACATTTCTCTGATTTGACCTTAAAATCTGAATTGCAGCATTAATCCAGAGCTGGTAAATGAGAACAGGCATGTCTGCTGTGACTCAACATGAACAGCTGGTACACAGGGCGGGTTATTTTTTCCCCAGAGTCTTTCTTGTTTATCGGAGGATGTTGCGAGTTTCTCTCTATCGTGCTGAGAGAAGTGTGATAACAGAGTTTGTGTGGAATGCACAATTGTTCAAGCTGTATGATATTTTGCGGTGTGTGCTCATGTCGGGTGGATGAGATCTGACGAAAGCCATCAGACAGTTTTGCCGATGTCTGACGGCAACAAACACATCTGCGTGCAGCCTGGAGTAGATAAACAAGCATTTACTCAGACTAGCACCAGAAACACGCAATAAGCTCCTCAACCTGTCTGTGTCATTTAACAGTACAGCGGCCAGACCTCGAGTTCATCTCAGACTCAGCTCTCACAGACTGCAGTCTCTGTAAACAGACTTCATATAATGTCCTTTTCTGCACATGAGTCTTAACTATGACGAGTTGTGGCTGTAGTGTGGGTCCAGCTAAGTGCATTCCTCTGTATCAAAGTGGAGCAGAGATGCATGCACAGTTTGTAGCGGTTGTAAAAATGGTGAGTCAGAGGAAAAAAAGCTAAACTGTAAGTGTTCTTGCAGAAGATTAGAAGAGAAAACTAAATTGGCTGAGTTCAGAAACAGTGTCCAAACAGCGAAGGGTATGTTTTTGCCTACACGTAGATTCCATTCATTATTAAAGAGGCACTATTTATTATATTCTATGCTTCTACCCCCCAGTAAGGCACATGGGTTATGTCTCTCTACCACCTGCATATTAATAATATACTGTGTTAATACATAACTAGATCTTGGTTTGGTTTCCCTGAGACAAAAAATATAACAAAGAGAGAGAGAGATAAAGTATTTTATTTTGTTATATAATTTCCATGTGTGTATATATGTGTGCATTTATTTGTGTATTTATTTATATAATATAAGTGTATTTTCATTTCATATTTATTTTCTTATTTCATAATTCATTTTTACTTTCAGTACATATAAGTATGTATGCATCTGTGTCCATTTGTTTGTGTCTTTATTATATTTTGTTATTTTTATTTAACTTTTTACATTTTATTATAATTTTTTGTTTACATTTTTATTGTTTTATGTTTTATTTATTAAATGTTTTATTTATTTAGCATATTATTAACAAACTGCATACACACACATATATATATATATATATATATATATATATATATATATGTGTGTGTGTGTGTGTGTGTGTGTGTGTGTGTGTGTGTATATAATTATATAAATATATAATATTATATTATTTTTAATATATATTTTAATGTGCAGTTATTATAACATTTTAACATTTTTGTTTTACTTTTTAAATTTTTGTTTTGCATGTTATTAATTTTATATGTAGTTATTTATTATTTTATTATATTAATTTTGCATATTAATGACCTACCTTTAATAAATAACTAGATCTTAGTGTTTTCAAAAAGTTGCACTGATGTTATTTTATTTTAGTATTACACGCACACACACACACACACACACACACACACACACACACACACACAGATATATGTATAATCTGATTTTCTTTTATTTTATTGATAAATGGCTGGTATAGTAGTCATTAGCTGCAAACTAGCAAGCCCAGGCTCCAGATACTCAAACTAGCTTAAGGTGCACAGACCTGTTTATGGAACATGGTAGCTGATCAGCCATCGAATGGCCAGCTTGGACCAGCAAGAACCATGCACTTGCTGCCTTCGTTGACTGGATTTTCTTGCAAAAGTGGATTTGTACAGTTTGGTCAGATGTCGTTGTAATTACACGGCTGCTCCAGACATGAATCCATCACTGCACATGAATCTGGCAGTAGCTGTGGTATCCACTTACCTCTACTCTGGGGTTGCCTAGCGCTGTGACCACAGTAACCAAGCAACATCAGAATTCACATATTACACTGCAGTCAAGGTCTTACCTGAGTGGGCACTGTTATGGATGCTCCAGCCACATTTAGAAAACTATCTCAGCTTTCACCAAGTTAATATGAGCACGTTGTGTCAAACCAATTTGGTTCAAAACACACTTTTTGAGTATTTGTCTACAGTTTATTTTCAAAAGCACCAAATGTCATGTAGTAAAAATCATTATTAATAATAAGACACAATTGTCTGATTCTTTCTGGTTGTTTCGTTTGCATGCATAGTTCTGCATGAATTATGCTAAAGAAGAACCATAAACCTACATTTATGAGATTTGTAGGCATGTATATATATTTGCATTTTTTGTATTTGTGTTTTTTCATTAAAAAATTTGATTTTGCTTTTTATTTTAAGATTTGTATTTATTTATTCATACTTCAGAAACAGATGTACACAGTAAACCACCAGAATGGCACTGAGTAACGTGTTTTGCTTAAACTGTGTATGACCCTTGCCAGATGAACGAACCCATCTTACGCAGTTTACATGATCTTCCATTGTCATCAGGTTATTAAGCATAAATTGTGTAATGCATGCAAACACACTATAAGGTCACACAAATGGCTAAACAGTGTCTTTAAGTGGAGGAAAGGTTAAATGATTTAAGCAAAACCGACAGGTGGATTTCTGCACGTTACCTTGATTTCTCTTTGCATGTAAATGCCTTTATCAGTATTCTGTCAGCTTGTTTAATGAGCTCACGCCTGACTGTGAAACCGTTCTGAGGTCAAGACTGGAGAAGAACGCGATATCTCACATAACCATGTTTTTACTAGCATTGCCGGTTTTTTGATTTGCATCTAAACAGGTTTGTATAATGAGCTGGTTTTTGATTCGTATTATTGTTTTGTCCACATACATATAATCATTAGCTCTATTCTAGAACCCAGAGAGCTGCCTTGCTGTCTACACAGACATCTACCATCTGAAGTGACTGATTTAATTCCTTCATGGTTTTAGATAGGTAAGGCTGGTCGGTTATTAGTTCAAGCTGGATACAGTTGCAGATAGTCCAACTTGGCCATTGTAGACATTATTCTGGATGTGTCTAAAAAAATCTATGTATTTAATGTAGAGTGTGGTTCTATCATATTTATGTTTGCATAGACAATAAAAAGTACAATATTGATGGATTGACAGCATCTAAAATTGAAAATCATTTACATACAAACAACTATACTAAAGCAGAAATGTTTGCAAATCATTATTTAATTTATAAATGTTTAATTCATGGAGTTAGTCGGTTGATTCTGTCTATTTATGATCAGAGCGTACTTAAAAATTGAAGTCCATTACAGATGAAAACTGTAGTTGGCAATGTAATTTAAAGGAGTCATCGGATGCTAAATTCTCTTCACAAGTTGTTTGAACATAAATGTGTGTTGGAAGTGTGTGTACACATCCATCCTATAATGATACAAATACACACAGAGTTTTTTTAATCCCCATTTTAAACCCCCCTTTCTCAAAGCAGGCTTGTTCTGAGACACCTGTCAGTTCTGCACAGGCCGTTCCCCGATAGTTGATTGTCAAGACCGTCTTACCTTAGACCTGCCCTCGGTGAGCTGTCATCAGTCCAGCATTGTGTCGACTCTGGTGCAAGGGAAGACAAGAATGTCTCCGATTAAGTTGTTTGCACATTCTTCTTGCACATTCCTGCTTATATGAGTATTTATTAAGTCTACAGTATACTGTCCTGCACATTATTTTATTGCACATTTTATCTTATGAAAATTTGATTATTTTGTACTATTATTTTTTACTTAATTTTTTTTCACACCAATATTTATGTATATTCTCTTGTGTTTGTGTTACATATAATTGTACTGTCCATGGAGCGGACCTGACTTACATTTCACTGCTTGAATCTTGAATCTTGAATCTTGAATCTTGGATCTTGATCTTGATCTTGATCTTGATCTTGAATATTAAATATTGAATCTTGAATCTTGAATCTTGAATCTTGAATATTGAATCTTAAGCGATTGTTGGATGTAGTATTGAATATAGCAGTTGTCGTTTATTCCTGACATCTGAGCCGCTGAAGACGCAGAGGATTAACGTTACTTTCATTTTGAAGGGAATTTGACGATCTGCCTAAATGCGTCTATGTTTGCACGACAGCTTCATCTACAGAAGAAGTGAATATAAGGGTTTTTTAATGAATCTTTGCAAATCGCCTTTCCTAATAACGTGCTAGTTAGCCAGTTTCGCAGCTTAAGTTTACAGTCTGTTCATCACCCCATGGAAGAGAGGGGTGGGGTCAGCGGAGCTCATTAGCATTTTAAGTGACATGGACTAAAAAACTGTTTGCTGAAAACAGAGCTGATTTTGACAGGATAAAAAGGGTGTTTTTTACACTACCATTTAGAAATTTTAACCAAAGTATGTTATGGACTTTTCATAGATCCTAAAAGACCTTACAGAATCATATCAACTTGTGGAAAATGTGCATCTGATGCCCCCTGTAAGTTACTCATGTTAGGTAATGTCACGTGTTTTAGTTCCTCTTTTTCCTTTTTTGGTCATGTTTCCTGTTCCCTGATTAGATCATTCTGTTCCATCTGTGTTTATTAATTATCTCATTAGTTCCCTTTGTTTGGCTCAGGTTTATAAGTCCTCAGTTCTCCCTCAGTCTTTGTCAGATCTCCGTTATGATTTGATTTATGTTGGAGATGTTGGTTTTCTCCTGATTAAGAACCCTGTTGATTCTGTGCCTTCGTCGTGCGCTTCAGTTAATAGCAGCCACATGTTACAGGCAGGGGTGGAAAGTAATGAATTACATTTACTCACATTACTGTAATTGAGTAGCTTTTTTGTGTACTTCTACTTTTTAAAGTAACTTTTAAAATCTGTAATTTTACTTTTACTTAAGTATATTTTGTGTGAAGTATTGTACTTCACTACATTTTAAAACACATTCATTACTGAGTAAAAACCAAGCCCAACAAGCTAGCAGATTGAAGGCAGGTATCGTACAGCTTAGTGAGTGGCACTGATCACTGGGTCAGAACAGCAGGAACCGTATGAAATGTGAATTCGAGGTGCCGGCATCAAACTGCAGTGCGGTTTCCATCAAAGGAGAAATGAAAAGTCAAGATTGTGATGTTGAAGTATGATGAACTCCAACTCGTGTTGCAGCAGTTTAGCTCCCCTGTCATATGGAAGCAAACACCGAGCACAAATAAGCCACTCGAAGAGGATGAATTTCTAATACTGGATGTGTGTGTGTTTCGTATGTAGACATATTCCTGTGTTTGTGAATTAGCTGCTAAATATATTCTGCATTTGCAGAAATGCAAACACCCTACTATATATGACTGATGGGATCTTGTGCAATTAAGAATTTTCCCTGCATAAATGTGTATTTGTGCAAGTGTTGTGCTGTCAGGACAGGAGGATTTTCAGGAAGAGACAGGATTTTCTCACCACCCTAAAAATAACCACGGGTGACCTGGGAGAAATCCAATCCCCACATCCAATTGTGGCAGACGAGGCTGCTCTTAACTACTTCAAAAGGTAGAGTGATGAGATTTCAGCCGATCGATACCGTGCCGGGGACCGAACCACAGCGCCTGGCCCCGAAGTGCTCGCCTGTTTGCTTCTCATCTGTAAGCTCCTGTGTTAGCACTCGAAAATACTTGGCATGTCCAAACCTTCGCTTGTAAGTAGACTAACCTTGGGACCCACTCTTTAGGGACATTGTCAGGTCGTTGCTCTCACAAATTGTCTCAGTGTGTACTTCACACTCTCCATTTAAATCCACAGGCAAACAGATATCAATGCCACACTTTTACCAAAGCAGGGAAAAGGGCGATAAACACAACTGAACCCAGCCTGATTCTTAAAATTATTTTTATATGGTCTTTCTAGCAGAGAAAAGAAGTCGTCGGTTTATTAAACTACCCATTCACTAGAATCAGTATATCGTGAACACAAAAAGGGTCTTGATTGGGACAATGATGACTCAATATCGTTGCATCACAATTATATGGTCGCACATCAAGACATCACTGGTATTTATCACAATATTGCCGTGCACTATAAGATGTCCTTGTGTTTTTCTATTTGTTTATTTACTTTTTATCACAATAGTTTTATCACGAAATAGGCACAATAGGGAGACATCCCGGTGCTCCCAATGGCCAGTCCGCACCTATGTTCAACAGTGTAATTATATTGACGGATCATTTTCATCACAATTTTCATCAATGACATTTTATCACAGATGAAAATGAGACGAAAATGAAATTAAAACATACTGAATGACAAAAACTGAATTGAAAACTTAACAACAAATAAAAATGGGAAGAAACATTAGGGAGGGGTGATTTTAAATGAATGAATGATGCATTTATATAGCGCTTTATTGTGCATTGCTGTCCACCCAAAGTGCTTTACAATCGTGTGGGGGGGTCTCTCCTTAACCACCACCAGTGTGTAGCATCCACTTGGATGGTGCGATCGGCTGCCACAGGACAACGGCGCCAGTGCGCTCACCACACACCAGCTACAGGCGGAGAGGAGAGAGAGTCATAGAGCCAATCAAGTGTATGCTCTCACCACACACCAGCTACAGGTGGAGAAGAGAGAGAGTCATAGAGCCAATCAAGTGTATGCGCTCACCACACACCAGCTACAGGTGGAGAGGAGAGAGAGTCATAGAGACAATCAAGTGTATGCGCTCACCACACACCAGCCACAGGTGGAGAGGAGAGAGAGTCATAGAGCCAATCAAGTGTATGCGCTCACCACACACCAGCTACAGGTGGAGAGGAGAGAGAGTCATAGAGACAATCAAGTGTATGCACTCACCACACACCAGCTACAGGTGGAGAGGAGAGAGAGAGAGTCATAGAGTCAATCAAGTGTATGCACTCACCACACACCAGCTACAGGTGGAGAGGAGAAAGAGAGTCATAGAGCCAATCAAGTGTATGGGGATTATTAGGAGGCCATGCTTGACAAGGGCCAGTGGTGTCAGGCAGCCATATCACCCTGCAGCCCAAGACTGGTTTCTATGAACAGAGGCATATTAAAACTCATCAACATACAGTGTTTGTCGCCTTCAGTGTTGGGGGTAATGCATTACAAGTATTGCGAGTTACATAATCAGATTAAGGAAAAATCTGAGGAAATATATTTTTTCAAATGAGTAATGCAAGTTGCTTTGTTTCCCATGTCTTGACTGACAGCTCTAGTGTTGCCAAGTTGAGAGAAATCGGGAGTAAGTGCAGAGGCTCAAGGCTACCTTATATAAAATTAAATGTGGTAAATGAGATATCATAAGCATGATCTTCGATCATCAAATTCAATCATAAGCAAAAATGACAATTTGTGTTCTGTTTTGTTATTGCTGAATAGTGTTGAACTTCTTCTGCATCATATTCTTAATGCACTTTGTTTGAGCTGCTCCTCTAATGTACAGACACAAATTTATCAATCTCAATCTGGCAACCCACACGAGCATTGACACTGAGGAGGAGGGGGCGAGACAAACAATTTTCTCCAATATTAAAAATTTGGACTGCAATACCCATTTCTATTACATGCTGCACTTTAAGCAGAGTTTAACTTTATGCTACTGCACAGCGGTGCTATGTTGCAACTTCCAATGGGAGCGTAGACTGATGAAGATGAATACTGCAGTCATGTAGGAATGCCTACTAATAACCAACAGCACAATGACATGTGACCTCCACCCATTTAATCACTGTCAACGCAAACACCCGACCGAGGTGTACACTTAAGTTCCACTTGACTATGGTTCTGCAGGATGTTGTGTGGACACTGACACAGTTTTGCTTTAAAACTGTCACTCATACTATTGGAGTCTTATCTCTAAATTACTGACTAAGAATGATTTGTTTTTAAGCAGTGCTAATGGGATGCCATGTTCCCCGTGGCTGATCGTGACCGTCATGATGGCTGACAAAATGACATGCTTTTCATCAACACCAAGCCTGTCATTTCGCTCTAGTGTTTTGAGTTGTCAAAGAATCTCTCTGCGCTGGTGCCCAAATTAGATTCAGATCATAAATGTGCATTAATATAGTTTATCAGAGTGGCTGACTCATAGATGTGAGGTTATATTCTTTAAAATAGTCATTTTGATTCAAACCTACACATTGACAATACTGTGAAAATGATTATGCTTTGGTGAAATCATTTTTTTCTGTTACTTGGTTAATTAATGTCCATCTAAAGACGCTTGTGGTTCAGGTGAAACTGCCTTTATGTCTCAGTATCCAGCAGTGATACAACACCGATTTGCTTTTATGTGAAGTAATTTAATTGTACTAAATGGAGCATAATTTGTATGTCTGCTTTTTACAATCTTTGTTCAGTTTTAATGAAGTCATAACCCTATCGGCAGGAAAACAGGCTGTAAAAAGAAACCAAAGGGAGGTTTGGTGATCGTACCGTGTCTGAGGATAAAAAAGTGCAATGTGAAACATTTGTATGCACCCTTTTTACACCAACCTCCAAAGTGTGTCAGAACTGAATTGACATGCATGATGACAATCTGTAAGAAAATTGGTTCTGAATCCAGAACGCAATAATAAGACTTGCAGTGAGCTTACAGACACATGCTGTGGTTGTTAACAAGTCACAAATCATTCATTGTCAACTCTCAGAAAAACAGTAAGGTGTACTTTTAAGGTGACAGACAGCTGTTTTTGACAGTGTTACAGTATATAATGTCATATGTTTTCACATACAGTGGCTTTCAAAATTATAATGTTGAAGAAAAAAAAATGAAGAAGACTTTTATGGTCTACATTTATTTGCAAAAACAATAGAGTAAAAACAGTATTAATGTGATATGATATTTACTTATTTGCAGTCATTACTCCAGTCTTACAATAAAAAGAACAATATTGAATGAAATTAAAAGGCATTTATTTTAAATAAAAAATGTTTTGTTACATTATAAATATATCTGCTATTACTTTTAAACAACTTAACACAATAAGAAGCATTTAGTTCTTAAAATTAAATATATTTATATATTATACAATCACACTAATCTTTTGAATGCTGCTGAACAGTAATTTGACAAACAAATGCTATTTTTTCAGCTTGAAACAAACCATGTATATAACATTTATACCACAGTCTGCCCAATATTACTGTTTATTTAGTATAATATTATGACTCAAACAAAATACCAGATTCCTATAGTCCCATAAATGCACAGAAACAAGCTTCTATTTTATTATTTATCTTAAAATGTTTTACTTCACTTAGTAAATGTCTCATTTGGAAATTAATATAAAAGGGTTATCAGAATTACATTTGTACACATATTAGGACACAAAGAATAAAAAATTGCTAATTTTATACAATTTCTGAAAAATATTTTGAATCATGCATATTGTTGCAGGAAAGTGTTGACTACATTTATATAAAGAGTGGTCTTTTAATGAGCAAATGTATTCGGCTTTGGAGCACAGGTCCCTGTCCATATCTCCCAAGTGCTGTTTGGCACAGTTAGGTACAGTTTGGCACGTTATGGTATTATTACTGATTACAAAGTGTCCACACATTTTTGATAATTTCAATTTGCTGTACAGTCAGTTGCAGATGGACACTGTTGTATTTTATTTTTTCATACTGGTGTTTTATTGAGGCATCATGTACTTTTAGATAAATCCACCTTGAAATGGCCCATCCAAAGCTTGTTTATGTAATTTTATTTTAAACGTTATTTTATTTTTCAACACTCATGTTCCAGCATTTGTAGTTTGGTCATATGATGTTTTCCACAATCTTAAACAGCATTTCTGAAATCTTTCTGACACAGCGTTCTGACTCACTGTCTGTAGGCGGGATAAGACACGAATAGGGAGAAAAACACTTTACAATGTTTTAAATTCCCTTTCTGATTTTAGGACCTGTTAGTCAATTGCCACTGTATATTGTTTTTTTCCTCAGAAAATTGCATTCAAAATCCACTTAATTAACCGAGAAGGATAAGCATGTGCATGGCACTGACTGACAGTGGCAAGATGAGTCTGGGATATAATGGAAATTCTTCCTGGTGTTTTCAGCAGGGGTAAGAGACAGACTGCAAAATCCTTTAGAATTTATACTATTAGCATTTCGTACTATCAAATTAGCTAGAGCTGCTTCTCAAAGAAGAAAGAAGCGAGCAGTGGGAAGGACAGAGGGAGTAAAGAGAGGACGTGTAGACATTTGAAAATGGAGCTCATTTGAAACCCCAGTCACTCATCAAACATTGTCACTGTACTTGCTTCCACTCTTTCTCTCTGTCTCCTACTGCGGCTTTGGCTCATTGTCCCTGAGAGGAGGTGCTTTTACTTCTCCATTTGAAAAATGGAAGCTGGGGCCTTCCCATCATGCCTTGCGGTGGATTTTCTCTCTGTTTTCTTTTTAGCTGACTGGCTAGAGGGCAGTATGCTTTTTGTGACCCATTCTTGTTTGTCAGCATGCTATATATTTGCAAATAAGTATACATATAAAAGAGTTTTTATGGGAGCATGACCTTGACTGAACCACTTTGTGTCTCTGTATACAGACTGTACAAGCTGTAGTGATTTCAGAAACAAGCTGGATAGCTATGTACACTACTTGAGCATGGATGTGAGTGAGCCTGCATGGTTTAACTGGTATCGGCATTTTTATTATTTTAAGAATGTATATTTATAATTGGAGACTTGTATATTTCATAGTTTAGAATTAAATGGGTTTGCCTTTGTTGTTTTGCACATGGTTTTTATTTTTAGAAATAATTATTAGAACTAATTATTATTTAATTTGATATGATTTTAGTTTAGTTTGACTTTATTATTCATTTTGCTTCTGGTACACTTCAGAATCTCCACCTAGTTTTAGTTTTTATTTTATTTTATTAACATCTGTGGGACCACAGCTCCTTCAAATTGTGATCCATAAGTCCTTACTCACAGCACACATTTTATTCAGAAAAGATTTCATTCCAAGCACAGAGAAAGATAAATGATAGTAGGATTCCTCCAGAAAGCAGAGAGAGCGAGTCGAAGATGCTTTGCACTTTATATGCATTGCAAAAAAAAGTCATAATTTGGATTTGATTTGAGCTGAGCAATATATCTCCACAGCCTTGTCCAGATGCCGTATACTTTAGGAAATAAATGACCTTCAGTAGAAAACACTCAGACGTTGTTATTTTTCATTTATTTGTGTACTCCGAAACCGTTGTGCATGATCTATCAAACCAAGAGCAAGCATTTCTCATCAAACGGATCGGTTCATAATCAATGGTTCTGTCCCATATTCATTCCACGATCAGCTCAGTCTTTCTCTTGGCTTCTCGTGGCTCCATCATTTCTTAGTGACTCTCTTTCTGTAAGCAGCTGGAGTTGGAGTCTTCAGGTTGTACTCGTGGTCCAGCTGATCTCATTGTGTTGTGAAGGTAGAGGGCTTTTATAGGCAGGAGTAATCTGAACCTCACTCCAGGGAAACCCTGTAATTTTCCTTCCTCTGTTGGGGAAAGTAAGGCCAAAGGGGGTGTGATCTAATCAAGTGCTTATGGAGGCGACAGTAGCGAGAGGAAAAGTTAGCAAGGTATCCATTCATCCATTCATCCATCATCAATCCATGTTCATTTCCTTGAAAAACTATTTTTGTCACAATTTTCTTCGATGACATTTTTTTCACTGATGAAAAAGAGACAATGACTAAATAAAAATTAGTTTTAAGTGACAAAAACGATGACCTTTTTGTCAACGAATAAAAACAAGATGAAAATGTTATGAAGGAACGAATTGTTCATACCTTGATATCATTCATATCACAATAACAGGTCAATATATGTTTTCTCTATTTCTCTAGTAGTATTTAATGCATTTGGAAATGTTAGAGAAATACTTCATACATTGCAGTTTAGCTAAACCGGTTACATTTTAGTCGACCAACATCTTATGATATTTAGCCGACTAAAATAATTCAGATGATTTAAATATGACTATAACTAAATGGCATTTTAATCAAAGGACTTTGACTAAATCAAAATAAAAAAATATTTCAGAATTAACACTGGTCAGAAGGGACTTAGAAAAATGACTAATTTAGGAAGAAAAAATTAAGCCAGAACATTCATCAGAAACCAGATCAAAATCAGTGACAACTTCAGATCCCCGTCCAACTTGGAGCTCAAAGAGTTTTGGATGAGAGAAGAATTTGCAAAATATTTTGTTTTGTTGGGTTTGATTATTTTCTTCTTTCCCTCAGACATATCTTTCATTGTCGGCTGAAAGATATAACTCAGTTTTCTTAAAAAAGAAAAACAACAACTATAAAACATTGTTTATAGGTTGACTGCAATCACCCCGGCATTGGTTTCAGACATTTCTTTGAACTGTTTTGCAACAGAAGCAGCATTCATGTACCAGTATCAAGTTATGAAATGTAATGTGGACATCCTGTGTAATACCCGCTCTAATATAATTCCGCTGTGGAGTAATTCCCCTCTCGCCGGCCAATGGGAATAGCCTGCAGTGGGTTATCCGGGGCAGGAAAGAGGATGATAAACAGAGCGGAGATATTCACACAATATGATACCTGACGCAGAGAGAGACGCCGGTAGTCAGCCGACAATGAGAGATCTCCAGACTGGATTAGTGTTGGGCTAAGAGGGCTACAAAGTGAGGCCATTACCCAGACAGCGGCGGTGAAATAAGGCTGGAGATAACATCGCGGCACGCAGGGGAAGAGAGGGTTAGCCTTGGCCCGATTGCACCCTTCCATGTTTTCCTGCCGCTGATAAACCTTGTCAGATGAGGGATGTTAGGCTTTAGGTGCACTCAACACATTCACTGTTTATGGAGTCCACTGGTGCATTCAGAAATGAATTGGGACTGTGTTTTAGTGAGATAAAACAAAGAAAAAACACTGCTTTATCAGGAATGAATCATTGACTCGTTCAATTAATGATTCATTCAAAACCAATGATTTATTCAGGAGCAAAACTGCGGTTTGGTTTCTGTTATGACTTTGTCTGAAAAAAGTTCATCACTAGAGATGAAATAGACAATATAACTGCTAATATTGTGGCTAAAATATCTTTTTACGCCTTGTTTATTGAATTATTGCATAGCAGTATTACTCTCACAATCATGCTGTTTCCAGGTCACATGCTTTTATGCGATATAAAGGAGAGAGTTTAGAGTGAAACTGATCACTTTCTTAACTTTTATGTCATTTTTACCATTTTAATACCATCAATTATGATTTAACACTAAAAAGTAATTGGTCCAAATGTATAGTATTTAATGTTATAGACATTATAGAGCAAATCTGAATGATGAGTCAAGAGTAAGCATGATTGTTTCAAATACAAATAAAGTGTTATTTTAGTCAGTAGTGTTTATTATTATTATTATTCAGTATTTTAAATGTGCTGGTAGCACTTTAAGGACCAATTCTTAGTTGCTTATCACCATGCATATTACTAGCATATTGGCTGTTTATTAGTACGTATAAAGTTATAGTTAATAGTTTGTTTGAAAATTGGAAGCTAAACATTTCTATATATAATTTGTTTTCAGTTTTAGTAATTGTAGTACTTCAAATTAAATTGCATTCAGTTACGAAGAAAACATTCTAAAATGTATTTATTTTTATATCATTATTGAATTGTATAATTAATTGCTTTTTAATTTTAGACATATATAAATATATATATATATAATACATTTATTTCTATTTATTTATTTCAATTACCAACATTTTTCTTGACTGATTATTATTATTATTTTGTAATACTTTTACTAGTTTTATATCCCAACCAGTCCAAGCCATGGTCTAGTGGTTAATATACTTGCATGTTGGCAGTCATGTGGATGACACTATTTTGAGTCCATCATTTCCTGATATAATTCGTTCTTTTCTCTTGATTGTTTCCTCTTCTTCTCTCAATGTGAACATGCACACATGCACTGATTATGCATTATTAACTGGCTTCCAGTAAGGTTGAATAAACCCCTGTAAATGTGTTCTTTTATCAAGGAAAGGTCATAAACTGTTTAAGCAAAATCAAATCAACTCTACTGATTTGCATTGCATGTAAAGACCGTTATCACCGTTTATTATATGTGTGCATGCCTTGTGCATGTGCATTTATAATCATGAGACCAGGTAGACTAGGTAGTAGTACATTGCATGTAAACCCGCAAAAACCTTTTTTGAAGCTATTTTTGGCAAACGTTTTCAAATGTCACTACTTATTGACAGGGCTCACTGGGAGCCCAACAGATTTGTGATACGCCACAAAAGGAGTGATTTAATATGTCCTAGAAGACATATTAAATATATAACTGTCACATAAGAGTGTTTAGCTTATGAAAATAATACTCCATGATAATAGAAATGATTCTCAGATGGAAGATTGTATTGAGATGATTTAGCGAGCATGCAATCCTCATCAGAGTCAGATGTGTCTGTCATTGACTTTCTGCCCAACATCTTCAGGGCTTTTCAGTTCACTCTCATCACTTTATATGAGTGAATATCTGTGGAGAGGAGACTGTGCCAGTAATGTAGAATGTGGTTTGGTGAATGTCGGCCAGGAAGTGAGCGGCAGGTGAAGCTGTTGGGGATTCAACTGACCTTTGGCTTTTACTCTGATTGGACACAGCTGGTATTCATAGACCCAGAGAGAGAGAGAGAGACTTTGGGTACAGCCATGACACTGCACTTCCTTGGCACAT
Source organism: Gymnocypris eckloni scoliostomus (assembly GCA_027564155.1). Taxonomy (NCBI): domain Eukaryota; kingdom Metazoa; phylum Chordata; class Actinopteri; order Cypriniformes; family Cyprinidae; genus Gymnocypris; species Gymnocypris eckloni. Next base: position 28,542,572 of record CM050423.1, read on the forward strand.
CCATTTATTGGCTGCAAACGCCATGACATCTGTACCTTATGCCACCATATAAAGATGGATGACCATTTACATTCATACTCACACACCAATCCCAGCGACCAAAATCCGGTCAAGCTCACTTTGCCAATGAGCTTGGAAGACCACGCCATTCTCAAACAAACACACACACATTTGTTTTTCTGTCAGTTTTTATACTGAGCTATTGATAGTTTCCTATTTTAGTTTGTTTATTAAGCCGTTTTCCTTATGGAATAAATGTTTTTTTGTCGAATAGGTTTTTTAATTTTTGGATTAGTTCCCAAAAAATGCATTACAGTAAAAATTGCTACTTTCCTTTTCAGATTATGTTATCAGGAAAAATGTGAAGATTACAACTGAAATTAAGTTAAATGTTTACAGTGAGAAGAAGATAACAATTCAAAGTAAGATTTTTTTTTGCAATACAGAAAAAATCTGCAAAATTATGCATAATTGTGGTTGAAGTTTATGCACTAATTGTATTTGTCAATGCAAAACAATTATATGTTGCATTAATCTTTGTTTGATGTGTTTTATAAAACGTTACGCCCACTGATGCTGCAGTTTATCTGATAGAAAGAAATGAGCCCTGTTTGTTTTACCACAAATGAAGGAGGGGAGACGAACCAGTGCGCTTTAATTAACAGCTTCTCAATAATCATAATTGCTGTCAAGTAGATTAATCAGTACTTAGGAATTGCTCTTCATTTTATTTATCATCCCTGGCACAATGGAGGCCTTCAGATGTGTTGAGTTATAGTGCTGTCATCTGTATCTCTCTCCTTGAGTTTCCATTTAGTTAATGAAGCACCTGCTCACTCATAATTCAAATTAAAGATTGGTCAAGCATTCATTAAGGGAAGCGCCCGTGCCCTTCATTTTACGCTGTTTATTTCTCTTTGACTGTTTAACCTTTTTTCTTTCTTTTATTCATTTTTTAAGGCTCTGAAAGGCATTTAAACGACCAAATATCTTATATTTAAATACAATAAAATGAAAATTGTATTAATTGTAATTATTTTATACATTCATTCTCTAATTGAATTAACTCAAATTGAGTTTACAATAACGCATCCTTTTTTATTCAGTAATATTGTCAGGTGATGTACTGCTGTTCTTCACCTTTCTGCAGAATGCAACTGTTCATTTTTCTGAACATATAAATCATAATTGTGTTATTTATGCATAAAACAGTGATTTATTAAACAGTTGTAAATAAATAATGATTAACCACAGTGATATAATTGATGATACTTTGATTTCAAGCATTGTGGAAGGGCAATGTTTATTTTCTAGATTTACTGTAAAGCTATGCTGGTTACATTTTTAATCTGTGAACAAAAGCATCAAAGATGCAGCAAAAGATGTTTGGAAATAGCAGATAAATTCATTCTAACATTATCTGGGATTACATTCACATCTGATGTATAATGGAAAACAGGGTTACAGTGCCTGTGCAGTAATATTGATGTTCTTCAAACATCGTGGTTATGAGTTGCGGTAAAGCCGTACTGAATTGGACTGTTTGTTTGGGCTGGACTTAGTAATGCTTCGAACAATGGCATGCATTTGTGAGTTTGTGTGACCAGTGGTGGATGGGGAGAATGTTTAAACGTGTTTATTATTATTTTCACAGTTTTGTTTGGTGATGCTAGAGGCACAGAATTTACACTCTTCATCTTTAATATCTGACAGAAACAGGTCGTGTGAAAGCAGACAGACAAACACACCGGCGGTGAGACGGCCGTAAGCAGAATCTTCCGGAGCAGCGCAGTGTGAGTGTTTTATGTGTGCTAATGGATCACCGGGAGATTGACAGGACAAATGAAATATATGTGTCTCCGCCAGAAGAGAGGAGGAGAAATAAGGACAGAACGGAGTCTGAACAGAGTATGAGCATATTGCTTAGCATATAAGGCAAATTAACAGTATATTACTAATCATAATACTACTAATAGTAAATGTTGTTATTTGTATTATAATATATATATATATATATATATATATATATATATATATATATATTATATACATTTCATATATAGTTCTAATAAACAATATATAATATATAAACATATAATTTATATTAAAAAAATTTATAATGTATAATATCTTATAAATATTCTTATCAAATTGTTAGTTTATGTGTTCCTGTGATCTTATATATATATTATGTGTGTGTGTGTGTGTATGTTTGTATATATATATATATATATATATATATATACACACACAGTATATAGTTGCAGTTTTGCCCTCTGTTAGCGTAGTAGTAAATCTGTTAGACCGTATGCAATATAACGCCGTTTGGAAGAGAGAGCGAGAGCACATCTGAGGATCTCTTTCCTTCCTCTCAGAGCACGACAGAGGGAATACATTCATCCTTGATGAGTTAAAAGATCTTGTGATACCGCAGCCAGGGTTCAAAATGAGTGTCATGTTGGGAGGTAGTAGATAAACTCTCTGGAACACGACCTACAGTTATTAAAACGACTTGAACATTCATCACAAAATTACCGCATTTCAAATCTTGATCATTATTTCCAGTGATAAACAACCAGGCCAAAAGCATCCCTAAATTTCCCGTGACATTAGCTCTGATTAGATTCATGTTTGATATATAATGGAAAACAGGATTACTGTGCTTTTACAGCAATACTGATATTTATCACATGTCTTCAACCCATAACTTTATAGTATTGCATTTGTATAATCAATTCAACCTGAACATTTTAGCATGCTAACTTAATTTATAGATTATTTCAGCATTTTATCATGACTTCAACGTAGTATGTCACAATTTTGACTTTACAAGACATCATTTTGATTTGGTATGAAATTTAAGTCATCGATTGGACTTTTTATCTCATAATTACGACTTTTAAAATCATAAATTTGACTGTCATAATTATGATTTATTTCAACATTTTATGCATGTTTTATTTTTTCTTATGTGGAAAAAATAGGTCTAATAGATTTCAACATTGATAATAAATGTTACCATAAATCTTATGCTCAGAATCTAGTTATATAAAGTTTTGGAGTCATGTTTTATGTTATAATAGAACATTTACAGCCTAAAACTCTTGATACCTAATATATAATCATAAATTATTTAAAAAGTTCTGTATACTTTGTACCTCATTATTAATTTGCATTAGACAGAAATTATACACTAAAGTTTCACTTACAAAATGTTCATTATAATTCCTCACTTTGCTCTAATTAGAGCGTGCACTATTTTTTTATTTCCATCATTTGACACTGTGGAAACTTTTTTTTTTTTTTAGCTAGTTTGTAGTTTTAGTACTGTCTCACTTTCTCAAATGTAAGTCCCTGGATAAAACCACATGTATTCAGTGACGTTCTGATTTGATAATATATTAAAGGGTTTGGTATTTGTCTTCATAGCTATGCACCAGGGCCGTGCAGAGACCTTTGGAGGGGCAGGTGCTCAGAGTATAAAAGGGGCACATGGAACATGGCTTTTAATAGGGCTGTGCTCTGTGCTGATATGTTTATTGAAACGGATGCTTCTGTATTGATACAGCAGCAAATGCCATGACACGGGTTTGAAAAAGAAACACAGAACAGAAACAGACATTTAACAAACTAGAAATAACACTTTTTTTTGCTTGCTTTTTTGCTCCTTCACATTTATTATTATTATTCTAAAGATTTGTTGTGCTTCCTAATATATATATATATATATATATTCAGCCTATACATTTTTTGTCAGTATATGTGTTACCTGGGAATTGAACCCACAACCTTTTGCGCTGCTAACGCAATGCTCTATCACTGAGCCACAGGAACACCTGGGGGTTCTAATATATATATATATGGTAAATCACAACCCTCTACGGCATGGATAGGCAATTTCGGTCCTGAAGGGCCGGTGTCCTGCAGAGTTTAGCTCCAAGCCTAGTCAAACACACTTGTCTGTAACTTCCTAGTGATCTTGAAGACATTGATTAGCTTCTTCAGGTGTGTTTGACTAGGGTTGGAGCTAAACTATTCCTGATCTACGGCATAATTACTGCTTAATTGTATATTTGATCATTCATGCCAACCAATCTTCTACACATGCAACACTTGTACAAGCAGTCTTTCTTCGCACTAATTTTAATGTCCTACTAAGCAGCTACAGAAACCTAATCAGTCAGTACAACCTTCATACAGCAAGCTTTTCAAATATTTGAAACTCTCAGTAGTATAGTAGTGCCAGCTGTAAGCAACCCTGACAAACACCACTCTTAAGTTTATGAAGTGAAAAATGCCAGTCTGACAGGATTGTTTTAGCTTTCGCATCTGCTACAGATGATTCACCCGACTCTTTCTGATGACACGCATGCACTAGTTTATTGATTTTTTTCAGAGGTGCGTTCTGCAAAGTGCCTTGTCAGAGTCTAAAAGCCATTGGTTTGTTTAGAGGTCACTGTGTATCATTTGACAGTGCCGGTAATAGATTGCAGGAAACTAGCGGCGTATCAATCAAATTATGCTCTTGTTCCAGATGTGAAAACAGCAATGATGGACCCATGTTTTGAATCTGTCAATCACAGTCCAAGGTACCATCTGTTCATCAAATTACCTGCTTCTGTGTGCGTGTCTGCGTATGAGACGAGAAAGACAAGCCGACAGGAAATGGTTTGACTAATACCCCAAAGGACCTAGTGCGTCATACTAGAATTAGGTGTGCATTTTACTGAGATTTACACTTACCACAGAGTGTGTGACTTTAATACTTGAGATAGGAAGTTTCACTTCATCCCAGTGAGCAGCTGTGACGCTATAGAGAAAGAGACGTTTTGATATCAAACCTTTTGACATGAAAAATGGATTTGATGTCAAGATATTTGTTTGTTTGTTTATTTTTTCTAAAACAGGGATTGGATATAAATATATCCATTCCTTTATTATTATAATATTTATTTATTTAGTTTACTTTGTTGTTTGTTTGTTGAACAGTTTATTTTCTAAAATTGGCATTTAACATCAATCAATCAATCAATCAATCAATCAATCAATCAATCAATCAATCAATCATTGCATCTGCCTATCTGTCTATCTTTACTTAATTACTTTTTTATCATGACTGTGCTGTTAAACTTGATAGTTTAATACCATAAATCTTATGCTCAGAATCTAGTTATATAAAGTTTTGGAGTCATGTTTTATGTTATAATAGAACATTTTACAGCCTAAAACTCTTGATACCTAATATATAATCATAAATTATTTAAAAAGTTCTGTATACTTTGTACCTCATTATTAATTTGCATTAGACAGAAATTATACACTAAGGATTTCACTTACAAAATGTTCATTATAATTCCTCACTTTGCTCTAATTAGACGCGTACGCACATAATTATTTTATTTCCATCATTTGACACTGTGGAAACTTTTTTTTTTTTAGCTAGTTTGTAGTTTTAGTACTGTCTCACTTTCTCAAATGTAAGTCTCTGGATAAAACCCACATGTATTCAGTGGTTCTGATTTGATAATATATTAAAGGGTTTTGGTATTTGTCTTCATAGCTATGCACCAGGGCTGTGCAGAGACCTTTGGAGGGGCAGGTGCTCAGAGTATAAAAGGGGCACATGGAACACGGCTTTTAATAGGGCTGTGCTCTGTGCTGTGCTCTGTGCTCTGTGCTGATATGTTTATTGAAACGGATGCTTCTGTATTGATATAGCAGCAAATGCCATGACACGGGTTTGAAAAAGAAACACAGAACAGAAAAGACCATTTGAAGCATAAATGTTAAAGACATTGTTTGCACCTCTTAGTTACTCTGGAATTATATTATTATTATTGTTGTTGTTGTTGTTGTTGTTATTGAGTTTACAGGGTATGCTGGTTTTGCTGTTGTAAACACTACTGTTGTTGTTGTAGAAAAACATATTCCTGTTTTATTTAAAATATAATTCTATTCTAATCCTGTTCTGAATTTTTTTTATGATAATGATTATAAAAACATGATTCATAAGTATAATTCCGAGGACGAGAACATCAGTATAAGCCTGTTTTACCAGTGTTGTGATCATTATTTTTTAAGGCACTCTACATATTTTAATTACTGTAATAATAATATTTCAAAGTATAAATACATTTTAGTTAGATAACATAAAAGACAAGACAGATCGACGTGCTTTACATTTTCCCAAATAAACAGCAAGGACGAAAGAGAACAAGCACCTTTGTTTTTATTGCTGTATGTAGAACTACGTTAGCCACATTTTTACTATTTAATATTCATTTTAATAAAATTAAAAATGAAAATGGAGCTCTCGCGCGAAACTTTTGACATGCAGGAAAGCTCTAATATGGACAAACTCACAGGCTATCTCTGTAGCTGAGCTGAATAAAATCAGAAATGTTCGTACTGATGAAACGTGAAGATAATAAACAAACGATTGTGAAAATATTCATGTGTGTTTTTCAAGTTATCTTCAGGTAATAAATAAATAAAACTATATGAAACATGCAGTACTGATTGACATATAATTTAGTATAGAAACTATAAAATATATTTCCTGAATTATTCTGTGACAAAAATGGGAAAAGGATGTTCATAGTAGCCTTTATAAACCAATCGTTAAAATTGTCATTAGGAAAACACTGAACAAAAATATTGTAGTCCCTTTCTGCAGCTGACCGTGCTTCCACAGGATACACACAGCAATATAAACAACAGCTGTGCATGATCTCTTCACGCCGTTCTCGTTAAATAATAATAATAATAATTAGATAATATAAGTCTACAAACACACCGCTCCGCTGAGAACTCCACTTACCGGCAACCGCGGACGTTATTGAAGGCATCCTAAAGGTGTCTGAATGTGAGGGATCGTCCCGGATGAGATCGTCAGGTGAAAGGTCATCATGTGGATCATTTAATTATGGCTAAACTATTATTAATTCATTTTAATAATGGTTAGATTGGGCAGGCCTTCACAAGGGCACTTTGGGCATCAAGGGGAAAAGGGGCAAGTGCACCCCCCTCTGCGAGTGCCTGCTATGCACACTGCAGGAAGAGAGCAGAACCACACAGATGAGAGTTTGTCTGTGTTTCTCTCTGGTGTATCGTGTCCAGGTTGATTTTCTCAATAGATGAGATCACAAACAGGTGAAAAGTGGATTGTAATTCCCACAGGCCCGCAGTCTTTCTCAGGATGTGATCAGGTGCTCTCCCACTTTCATGTGAGGATGAAGGCCGCATTATTTTGCAGTTCTTTGATGTGAGCTGAGACAATGTTCTTCCTCATCAGAGGATGAGTCATCCTGCGCTGGATTGGATTCAGGTGTATCTATAAAAAGAGCAGCATTACACTCCATTTTGATTCACTTTCTGTCAGTTGCTCCTCTGTTTCCCTGGAATGATGAAATAACTGACTTTCTGTGAGTGGCAGAGGCCTAGATTTTGAGGAAATTCTATCTATCTATCTGTCTGTCTGTCTGTCTGTCTGTCTGTCTGTCATTCTATCTATCTATCTATCTATCTATCTATCTATCTATCTATCTGTCTATCTGTCTATCTGTCTGTCTGTCTGTCTGTCTGTCTGTCTGTCTGTCTGTCTGTCTGTCTGTCTGTCTGTCTGTCTGTCTGTTCTATCTATCTATCTATCTATCTATCTGTCTGTCTGTCTGTCTGTCCGTGTCTGTCCGTCTGTCTGTCTGTCTGTCTGGTCATTATAATTTGTGTGGTTTGTTCTCCTAGAGTAACCTGGGATTAACCTAATTAACCTCTCTTTCCAGATCTCTATAAACCTAGATCTGTAACCACTGGGTAACCGCGACCCCTGCACCTCCGGCAATGTAGAGAATTACTGGAGATTAATGTGTTTTAAATGAATGCGTCAAAATGCACTTGAGAGAACGGGAGGTTTCTCTTGCTTTGTCTTATCCCTTATGGCGCTGTGACTGGTTTCCCATGGCCTGGAGGCAATTGGCTCACCAGAGCCTCCATTACTTATCTGGTGACAGAATGAAAGAACAAGTTCTTCCCTCCCAAACTTTGAGCGGTGGATAAAGATGTCAAGCGATGCAGTGTGCTCTTGGGTCAAAGTTTGTTACGATAGGGATATGATTCTGCCATCTGTTGTTTATCCGCCCAGGTACCATGGTTTAAATCCTACCGCCTCCTTCTCTGTGTCCTGACAGGAAAACAAAGCTAGGTGGAATCATTACAAAACCCTGTCTGAACTCTGTTTCCAAATTGGTTTCCCATGATTGTGCTTAACATGTGTTATGACGTGGGTTGATGGTAAATTACGGTAGTTGGAAATCTAAATTCTGGCCCATGTGGCACAGTAACTCACCAGAAAAACAGCTGGCTGAAGGCTAAACAATCTGTTCTGTGTATTCCCAATCTTTTCAGGGAAAAATAAAAAACATTTAAATAAGCCTATACCAGTCTGTTTTGCCTGTTTTGGAGAGGTTTCATGTGTCAAAAGGATTGAAATGTTGGATTTAACTAACTTTGACAACAGGTTCCATGCAACTTGGATAATTTGAACAAAGCATATGTCAATTCTAATGTGCACACACGATTTCATTATTCAATTTAAGCAACAGCATTGGTCCAAAGAATGTAAATGACATTGTAAAAATAAATATAATTTTAACTGTAACATTTTGTAAAAAACTATTAATAGGTTAACAGTATGTTCCCGTACTATATGCAGGGAAAAACTGTAATAGATCTAACCAGACATTTCATGTAATTTTACAGTAAAATGCTGTTAATTTTTCAGTTTTTAGAAGTAAAAAATAACAAATCGATGTATAATTTACAGTCAAAAACCGTAAAGTGATATTCCCAGATTTCCCTGCGTGACACTCCACATTTGAAAGTGTTTTGTTTAAATAATCATGTTCTAGATTTTGTTATCAGTTATGTACATTTTGACTTTGTTACATATTCTGTTGTTTAGTGAACGTTTATGGCATTATTTAAGTATCATGTATGTTACCATGATGGTGTTTTGTGTTTGCATGTATGACCATATATTAGTTTATACTTCTGCTTGTGGCGAAGCTACCTGTGATGAGCTTTGATTCTTCATGTGGCTTTCTCTTTTACCACCTGCATTATTATAGTGGTTGTCAGTATGTCAAAGGTACTAAATAGATTTGAATAGCTGTGTGTGTTGTTGAATTTAGTCGTTTACATTCAAATGTCCTTGATTGTAAATGACAGTTTTATACTATATATCTGTAAATGTGTTTACAGTTTTTCTGTATTTCATACAAAATTATTCTAGCAACAACAGCTGCCAAAATGTATTTGTAAAAACGTTTTACAGTGTGAACTTACATTAAATAATCATCCAATGTCATATTTAGACCATCCCGACCATTTAAGACCAGCTAAGTCTTGTCAAAAGGGTTGCATTGCTTTAACCTGATGACATAAATCTATTTAAATCCAACATTTAATTTATTTTGACACCCAAACTCGCTCTAAAACCAGCAAAACAGACCAGCTTTTCTAACCATTTTGAGCTGATGTTGTGGTCATACTTTAGTTTGTGGACCAATTCTCAATATTAACTATTAACTACAACTTTTGCCTCAATAAACTCCTAATTTGCTGTTTATTAATGGTTAGTGATCTAGTTGTTAAGTTTAGGTTCAAATAAGTAAAGGGATCTAAAATATGGTCAGAATAAAGCATTATCATGTGCTTTATAAGAACTAAAAAAAGCCAATATGCTAGTATTGTGTATGCAAATAAGCAACTACTGCAATTATTAGTGAGAATATGTCCCTAAACTAAAGTATTACCGTTTTTATTATAGATTGTTCCATAAAATTAGTCTCTGATGCTTCACCTAAAATTCCTTGTCATATGCAAATTGCAGACAATTTTAAAATTGAGTAATTGATGAGAAATCTTTGAGTTCAGTTGAAATCTCTTATTTTAGATAGCAGACTTTGAAATCTTGGCAAATCTGCAACTTTAGAGACGTGACCATGATTGTTTCTCTCTTTCAGGAGAAATAAACATGAGAAGCAAAAGTCTCCATTTGCTTTCCATCTAATCTAATTGTTGTCTATGAGGAGCAAAATCAAATAAAAAAAAGATTCAAAATAGATCTCAGTTGCGTTTCCTATGACTCCTTTTGTCGGGATGAATTGCAGGTGCGGCCAAACATCGGAAGGACTTGGAACGCCAAGAGATTTCTAATGAGAATTCGTACATTTGTCTCTTTTAAAAGGGATTTGATGAGATTATAGGCCTGGAGGGAATTAAATGGAAGGAGGCGTGTAAAAGCTCCATTGTTTTCAGGTCTCATCCAGGAAAGACCTTTAACTTGGATTTGCATTTGGGCTGAACTAATTGAACTCCTCCCAGCTGTGTTCTAGAGCAAGTATGCATACTCGCACACGCTCGACTCCTGCCAAACCTCTGTAATCCCTTTCAGCCGCTGCGGTGCAGATAGAATTCCTCCAGTCTATTCAACTTCAATTCAGTTTTCAATTCCAAGCTGATTTTATTGGCAACGGCAGCAGCACAAGTTGCCAAAACAATTAACAAAAAAGGCCTGCTTCGCACAGAAATGAGTGGCACAGAAGTCTGTGGAAACATATATATTCTGATCAATAATTCTCATTTCCTCTTCTTTTTCCCTGGAAAGCTAGAAAACAATCTCGAGCATGTGTGTGAAAGGGGATTCTGTTTGGCAGATCAGATTAAAGTATAGATTTGTTTCTTTATTAGTGTTATCCAGTGTTGAAAGACTGCCGTTGACCCCAAATGCCACGAGAGCTTATTGAAACACGTAAGCCTCTGAGAGTTTGATACACATCAGGAGACAAAAGCCACCGAACCTCAATCCCACATGATGCAAGTCTGAGAGGACTTTAGAGCCTCTTTTAGTAAAACTCTTTAAGAGATAAAGTGTTGCTAAACAAGAATAAACACAGGTGATAAAAAAACTAATAAAGGTGTGATTTAACTGTTGACTTTGGGTCTAAATTAACATCCATACCAAATTAAAGTTGGCTTTGGTAAGTACATAAAAATGATTGATTAATAATAATAATAATTGTTCATGTTTTTCAGAGTGTTTGTAGCAACAATGTTACTTTTTATCTCCTTCAATTTTGCCTGTGTTTACTGTTTTTTCTAAGTGTTGGTTTCAGCACTTTTACTCTTTTCTCATTTATGTCTGAGTGTTGCAGCAGTTTTAAATGTTTTTTCTTAGTTTTGTCTGATTTCAGTTTAATCTGCTTTCAAAAGAATTCAATTATTTGTTTCACATATAAACATACCATCGGTGTTTATATGTGAAACAAATAATTGAATTTTTAACTAGGAAATAAGTAAAAAGTCTGCAATAAAGTTATATATATCTTGTGTATGGCCAATTAGCAATATATCTGAGATACAACTAAGATCAGACAATTATCACGTTGTTAACAAAGTTTTAAAAAGCCACCTGTGGCCACTAACAATACTGTATGTGAATGATTTAAAAATATAATTTAATTTGTTGAAAGAAACTTGGGTAAAGCATTAAGAGAATATGTAAATATTCAAGTCAGGTTTCTTCATTGTTCTTCTCAAACTGAATGTTGTGATCTTCTCAGCTGGATTTACGGTGCTGCTGTCGTGTGGAAACTGCTTGTGGCCAAGGCCGAAACATAGAGGTGTGCAGCCTGAGAGAAGTAATATCTCCTCCCTCACACCGGCTCCTTCCGACAGACAGGTTTATGCTTTGGAGAAAGCCAAAGGATGTAGTAGTATATATTAAGGTTTGGTTTATTAGTTTTATTCAAGTTAAACTCAGCTGCATTATACTTTCATTAAAGGTTACTCAATGAGTAAAGTGTCCCATTAGAAAATTACTAAAGAATTGCAAGGTGTAACATAACTTTCATGTTATGTGTTATTTATTTTCCCCTACTATTAACATTAGTGTTTTTAAAAGACAAAGAGTTGTAACTTAGATTTATATGAGCATATTTAGAATCCACCCTCTCTCTGACACTTATTGTATGTATTTTAATTTTTTTGTCAGTTAGTTAAACTTATTTCCCACAGCTATAATTGCATCAGCAGAAAAGTTGTTTCAGAGGCAGAAAAAGTTATACAATTTTGATAAGATGAAGAAAACTAAATTTGGTAGACATGCTCCAAAGCTTCTTGCTCAAGAAGCAAGCACAGTAACTAGAGTCAGGTGTCTTTAAAGTGATTGTTCACTGTGTATGTGTTTGTGTGTTAGTCATAGGTTTGTATGGCTTTTCAAAACAGCAAAGCTGTCAAAACTGTGACTGAGAGAAATCCAGCGTCTTGCATGCAAAGCCATGCAAATTCACTCGCTGACAGACAACCCATAATTCATCAGCAGTCTGTCAAGTGAACTGCAGTGTGATTTTCAAAAAGCATTGACGATTGTTCTGTTTGTTTGATAACCCCTCTCCCTATTCATGCAAATGGAAAGTCATTACTCTCAATCCAACAATAATCGCAAATGAAGCAATTAAATGCTCAATTTCAGTACGCCATTTACATGGATACCATGTGGCGTTGATTCATTAGGATCAATCAGCGGCACAGAGATTAATGTCAGAGACAAGACAGTGGAATGGCAGATAATCACGAAGCTTTACTTGTTGGCATTGCCTGCGAAGCCTTTTTGAGCTGTTTCTTTCTATTTAAAGAGAATGGAGAAAAGCCCACAAGCGCTTGCAGGTCTCCGTCTGTGGTGGAGCTGCTCTGTCAAATCAAATCAAAGAAACATCTTGGCAGCATGTGGGTATTTTGGCCGCTGTATTTTCACTCTTTCAATAATCGCTTTAATACAGGTTGGTTTTAACTGTTCTTCCTAAATATGCTAAATTAAACATTCGCCTCCGGGTCTGCCTTCATTATTATACTTTAATGACTAATGCTGAGAAGATAAGGTTGTTATTAATAATAATGTCTGAATAGCAGTTAGTAGTAACAAATACAATCATAAATTGCTTCGCTTCAGACTGAATCATTGTGATAAAAACATTTTTTTTTTACATTGATTAAAATGTGACCTTAGACCACAACACGTTTCAAATAGTTGTATCTCGGCCAAATATCATATCCTAACAAACCATACATCAATGGAAAGCTTATTTATTCATTATTCTTTCAGATTATGTGTAAATCTCAATTAAAAAAATTGACACATAAGACTGGTTTTGTGACCCAGGGTCATAACACTGTCAAGGGTGTTTCTTCAACTGCAAGCATTTTTATTTATAAGGGGTTTATTTAATCAACAAATATATTTAAATTATTTAAAATATATATACAATTTAATATTTGATTTATGTATTACAACTTTATTTTTTATTGTTTTTATTTCCCCCTTTTCCTCCTCTTTTTTATCTTTAATTATTTATTTTTTATTAATTATATATATAAAAAAATAAAACACAGATTTCAATATTATTAAATAATATTATTAAATACACCCCCCCATTAGCTTAATATTGTGACATTGAGGTCATATTTAATGATTTACTTGTTTATTTACCAGACACAAATTTTAATATTAAACTTTACAAATATAAAACTATGTAAAGTTTTTAACCTATTTAAATCCTATATAAAAAATATAAATAATTATGTGGTTAATGCATCCAAAACGAACAATATTTCAATTTTGCATAATTTTACAAAATTGTGGATTGATCAGAAAATTCATATTAACATATAGTTCTTTCATAATATCAAAATATATTTGCCTTGTTGTTTTCACGTCTCTAAATGATATTTTGTGCTACATATACTTTGTGTTAGTTATTTGTTATTTGATGAAAAACTCATAAATGTCCATTAACTTGATATGTTAATTGCATGTGTTATATGTTAATTCAAACATAAAATACAGTACTGTATATTGTACTGTAGTATAGTATTGGTTACTTCCGTAGGGTATATTGTATTCCTTTTAAACTAGAAACAGTGTAAACATCATTTGAAAAATTATGTTTAGACCAAACATCATTAGAAAATACATTAGACCAAATACAAAAGCCAAACGCAGAGAGGACACCACTTCTCGATTCCCAACGCAGCAAACATAACACACAGAATCCACCATATGGAGTCTTTTCATCTGTAAAAGGCTTGAGAGTGGCTCACAAATTGAGCAGGAAATCACCTAGTCCCGTCCATCAGTGCGGCTGGGATGAATAGAAGAGACATCGGATCACAGAGATTATTTCAAAAAAATTGAAAGTGCTGAGAGCATTTTTCTGAGGGATGCTCATCCACTATTAAAACTGTAATCATGTCAGATGCTTTATTTATACTGCCCATCATGTCAGATTACTGAACGCTGACAACTGTGGCTCTACCATTAAATCGCTTTTGCAGTCTGCGGCACAGAGCCCGTGTCCCAAGCGTTAAAGCGCTCAGTAGGATTAAATGTTCAAATGTTGAAATATTGAGGACAGCACAGTGGCCTCCTACAAACCTGCTTTCTTTTTTTCAATCTCTTCCTGGTAGCTTGAGTCAGAGCAGCTCTGAACATCTGAATTTACCCTCCAGCGAAACGGAAGAAAACCTCATCAGAGATGCAGGTGAAGCGAGGGAGCAGGTGATTGAAGATCGATGGGAGAGAGACCAGTCCTAGTGTTAGTCCTGCTTATCCTGATATTGCATGGTTCTTTCGCCTTTATTATCACAGCATGAATGCAACTGAAATTAATACAAAATAAGAGTAGCCTTGTATATTTATAAAGGTATATGTACTTCAAGAGGTATATGTATTTCATACACTTAAAGAAATGTCTTTATTGGAAATAATTTTCTTGTAAATGTAGATTGCACGTACAGCAAAGAGAGTTGTCAGGGGTTTTTAAGTTGACATGAAATCAAAATTAAGCATATTTGTAATGCAGAATCTGGTGACAGTTTCATAAACAGTCTCTATGTTGGTCATGTTTGGTCATGGATCAACTAGCAGTTATCCAAGCGTAACTTTTCAACATTTAAATTAGACTAATCATTCATTTTATGTAACCAGCCACTAGTCTTGCCATATATAAATGTAATATATGGACATCAAATTTCCATGCATGAAAATATATTATCATAATGTTTTCCTCCGTCTACATGACACACATGAAGTATAAACATATATGAACCTTTCAGAAATTGAAACAATTTAATATATTAACATCTAACCAATGTATACATTTATTTATGTGTAATACATGTTTGGACATATATGTCATGCACATGCATATCCATCCTAAAACCTTGCAATACGGTTGGATTGATTAAGTAAATAAAAAATAAAGATGTGTAATATGTTTACTGTATATTACAAAAACTTAAACATGCTGATTTTTTGTATATATGTTTAATTAATAAATGAAGTTTAGACACGTAGTTTTTAAACTAAGTTCGGAGGAGCACGTCAGATACTCAGGCTAATTAGCACAGGTGGTACACAATCAAGGTAATCGATCCTGGGACATAAATACAGCTGTCTTACCTCCATCTAGTCGACGGTTAAGCATCCCTCCACCACCCCTTCTCCACCAATATCACTAGAATTCTAATCACACGGGTGTGGGTTCACTGTTCGGGCCATTCTCGCCAGGGAGCCCTCCCCAGGACAGCACGCCACAACGTATTACCATACACGCCAAATACGCATTACGTTATCGTGCTAGTAGATGTAAGTGTGAAATCGTGAAAGTCGCATTAATAAAATATATATTGTTGACATGGTTACTGCATGTAATATCATTTAAAATTAATGTTTGATAAATAATTATAAAAAATGCACAAATACAATTTATTTTTCCATGATGACTATTAAACAAAATGCATTGGATTGCATTATATGTTTATTTTTAATAACAATTTAATATATTGCCTGTAATTTCGCAATCCAATCAGATTCCAATGAAAAACATTTGAATTCCTACCCTTTTCATTAAACGTCCTGGGTTACACTTTATTTTAAGGTGCATGTCCTTGCTGCAGTGTAATTGTACATTTAAGTATTAAGTAATATTAATTAACTACATGTACTTACTAAATGGTTTGGGATAGGATTAGGGTTTGGGTTATTTGCATGCAATTATGCACAATTTCTAAAATTATAAACGCAAAAATTTTGTTTTTGCCCCCATTTTTCATGAGCTGGGGGCAAATGGAGGCAAAACAAAAGTGTTGCATTTATAATTTTGTTCAGTATGCATGTAACATGCAACAAGGACACATTAAAATAAAGTGTTACCACATACTGTTTTACATGTAAATATGTCAATGAAGTGTTACAAACAATACTTCAAGTTAACTTTAAATTGTTGTGTGTAATTCAAGATTTTATAATTTACTGGCCCATCTGAATAATAGCAATGTTGGTTAAAACAGTCTCCAGTTGTGCTGAATTATGCCCGTGAGCAATATATCAATATCCTCAGGCATTCAGTGACTGGGTCCATTATTTCACTCGGCCCATGAAACCAAATTCAGTCACTTCGTGTTCTGCTTTTCAGGGACTATAGGTTCGCAAATGAGAACAAACACACAATTCACAGCCGTGCAAGAATAATTCTAGAAGCTTGGACATTTTAAAACTGAAATATCAACACGTCTGTCTGTCTGTCTGGAGAAGATATTTGTCACTTGGACATTTATGCATCTTGTCACCGATTCTTTATCCAATTACAGGGCTGCCACAAGACATGAGTGATGAAATTTGTCATCACATCTCGCAATTACTATGCCTCCAAATCACATACACGGATACTGTATGCACATATTGTGTTTTAAGAAGTCAAAACTGAAATAAAATAGCAAATTAACTTAATTAAATGCGTTTACTTGCAGTGCACCCACGGGAAATCAAGAAGAGAGGATGCACTTCATTCTGAGAGCAGGTATCATCAAAACACATCCTTTGGTGGATGAAAGCGAAACACTTTTGCCTACATATCGAATACAAAGCTGAGATGCACTACTCTAAATCACTGGTTTGCAATCGCAAAGTCATGCTTCTAGTGCATAAATACTGTTTGAGAATATTGCATGATGGACAGTTCACTATTATGAGCAATGCAGACTTGTTTATGAATAACTAAAGGAAAGTTTTACGCTTCCTTACATCATTTCTGGGATTTGAAGATGGCAATGTTATGGAGACATATGTTCAATGCACGGCACAAACGCTCTAATGGCACTTCTGTTCGCCAACTTCTCCGAACATCTGTTGCTGAGCAGAGGTGTGACAAAACTGTTTAGCATTAGTTCAACCTTAAACAAGAATATGCATACTCGCTCAAGCAGAAGAATATTGTGATGCAAAGTGAGACAAAACGTCTTGGTAATCTTCTAAAAAATCAAATGAATTG